>RJWM01005869.1:0-88479 GCA_004363535.1 Dasyprocta punctata | reverse complement strand
CCAGCCCATTCCAGTGCATGGGCTGGGAAAAAAGAAGAGCCAACACCCTCACCTCACCCACTGCCATATGCAACTGGCTGGCCCAGAGAAACACAGGTTGTGAATATAGCTATTGAGGTAAAACACAATTTAATCTTGTAGTGTTTAGTGTTTCCCTGACTTTGCAGGTCTAAAGTCAGTGATCTGATCATCTATTCAGGGGAAGGCAATATGCAGTGTAGCATCTATGGGGGGATCTCCTTCTGAAGATGGTAGCCATTGTTAACTCCCTATCATCTTGTTTTGAAGTCCTGTATCATTTTTTTGTTTTGTTTTGTTGGGTTGAGTTTTATTCTGTTCTTTTCTGTTTGGTTTTATGATATACAATGGCATGGGCACTTATTTCAAAGATATTAAGATATATTACGGTAACCATTATGGATTTACTCTTATCTTGTTTTGGAGTCCTTTATTGCATTTATTGTTTTGTTTTTATTGGTTCTATTCTGCTATGTTTTGTTTGATTTTTACTATGTCCGAAGGTATCTGCAGCTATTTTGAAGACAACAAGAGGCATTATGGCAACCAATATATATATATATGCACACAAATACACAAACATTACCACCAATGGTGGAGAAGTGCTCCATTTTCTCCTTAGCCTTGTCAGCAGCTGCTATGGGTTAATTTTGATTCACCTCTAGTTACAATTTTGATGCATTTTCACATTCTACATTGACTTGCTTAGGGGTCCAATTGGTCTTAATTTCTTAATGATAACCATTTTTTCTTTATTGGGATGGAATCTCAGTGTTGTTTTAATTCACATTTCTCAAGTTACAAGTGATGTTGAACATTCTTTCATATTTTTGTTTGCCATTTGTATTTCTTCATCTGGGCAACAAAGGGAAGGCAGGAGGCATCACAATCCCTAACTTAAAATTATACTACAAAACTACTGTGACAAATTCAGAATGGTACTACCAAGAAAAACAGACCTGAGGATCAGTGCAATACATTAGAAGAAGCAGACACAACTACAAAGATGTTTAGTCACTTTATCTTTGACAAAGGGGCCAAATATTTCACTGGAAGAAAGATAGCCTCTTTAACAAATGGTGGTGGATGGCCAGGGATATAGCTCAGTGGCACAAACATCTGCCTGGCAAGCACAAGGTCCTGAGTTCAACTCCCAGTACCAAAAATAAATAAACAAATAAATAGTGCTGGAGAAATTGGCTTTCCATGTGCCAAAGACTAAAACTAGATGTATGTCTATCACCATGCACTAAACTAAAGTCAACATGAATCAAAGACCTAAATATTAAAACAGAAACACTAAATCTACTGGAAAAAAAGGCAGGTAGAAATCTTGAAGGCATAGGGGTAGGCAGAGAATTCATGAACAAAACCCAAACAGTACAGGGAGTACTTCAAAGAATCAACAACTGAGATCTCATCTTATTAAGAAGTTTTTGGACATCAAAAGAAATCACCAACAGAGTGAAAACACAAGACAGAGAGTGGGAAAAACTTTTATCCAACTGTCCCTCAAACAAAGGACTTATATCTAGAACATATAAAGAACTGAAAAAGTCATACCCCTCAAATTCAAAGTCCCAATCCAAAAATGAGCATCTGAAATAAATACATCCTTCTCAGATGAAGGAATACAAATGGTATCACTCATATAATAAAAAATAAATTTACCTGTGTTAAACCAATAAAATTTCACGGATTTATTTTTATAGTAGCTGATGTTATCCTAGTAAGCAAAATACTATAAAACAGAATCAAGGAAATAAAGCCTTTAACCACAATTTCTTAAAGCTCTGTTGATACGCAGGCAGCCAAACCAGTATCTATCCATGGTCCTGAATTTGAGAATCACAACCCACAAACAAGATATTGGTGCCCACTGAGGAAAGCCGCTTTTCTAAAAGCGGTAGAAGATAATTTAGGACCCCTGATGGTTTCAAACTAAAGGAAAGCAAGAAAGCTGGATTTCATAGCCAAATAAGCAGGGTATGTACTTGAAGGCAGCTAAGGTAAACATAATACATGATAATTCCATTAGTAATTATTAGAAACTCATATTCTGTTGACAACTGCAGCTAATATTTAATTCCATTTACAAAACTTTCACTGCACTCCTGAGTGGGCTGTGCTAGTCAGCTTCACTTCTATATCATGATCTCCAGGGCAACTTCATGAGATAGGTGTTATGATAGCAGCTTTAGCTGATGAGACAACCGAAGTTCAAAGTAGTAAAGGAACTTGTTCATAATTCCACCTCTTTTAAGAGTATGTGCATATTTCCTTAAGATCTTATGCCTCAAACCCCATAAATCCCACAGATTCCACGTTAACCATCTGCTAATGCATTCATGAGCATACTGAAAACTTCTGTGTCTAAAGTGAATATGAATTACAAAGCATGGCATAGCTTCACAATTCATTTAATGGGTGTGGAGCATGACTATGAGTTTGCATATGTACTTAATATGAGTATATACTCAGCTACAAGAGTGGCAGTCTGAAGACCTAAGTGTTACAGTTGCAGAGCTTCAGAAATGTTTCAGTGCTCAACAAGGCGAATCTTTGTTGAGGTCAAGTCTCTGACTTGGAAAATGTGGGAACCTGAAACACAGAGGGAAGTGTCTGGATGAACATCTCTGAAGATGTTAGATTTGCAGATGCCCAGAACACTGGAATCTTGTTGAGGTAGCCTACTCTTCCCTGAAAAGACCAGGGTTTCACTTATACTTTAAAACACTGTACGGACCTACTCACATAATGCAGGAGCTGCCTGTCAGGTGGGTAATGAGCTAATTCCAGCACAACTCTGATAGGGATACCCTGGTTGTGATGAGAGAGGAAAGAGATAATACATGAAAAGAGCTGGAATAAAAGAATGTGTGTACTAGCAGAAGACTAAGCATTACAGCTTGGATTGAATTTCAAGGTTGCTTAATTAGGACTCACAATTTAAGACTGGATAAGAAAGAATTCATTGACTTGGTGACAGTGGATCTAATACTTGGGGAAAATACAAAGGATCAAGAGAAACTCACTTGGAAGGAGCTCTTAGTAGCCTAAAAAAGGCAATGGCAAATGCTAAGTAAATAGACATGACTGAGTTGACTTTGCAGTTGTTGAGGAAGGAATAAAGAGGCTAAGGAAGTGAGCGTGCAATGATGCATAGTCGTAAGCCCACTGGAGGACTGTGTTTCATGGGAAGACAATGAGTATCAGAAATGCACCAGTAAAAGGGACATTACCATCTTAGAATTATTCAGTTCTGACTTTTCTCTGTTAACCAAATCTAAAAGGGAAGCCTGGAGGTGATGGGCTTGTTAGTATCCATGGAAATGATCCCTAAGATACAGAAACAATAGGAGATTGCTAAATTTCCCAAAACCAGAAAGCTGAAATTTCAGTAGCTACCAAAATGGTGAATTGTTAAGACATCACCCCAGGGACCGAAATTAGACAGAATTATAGAAACAGTTATTAGTTTTCAATGTTCCTATAACAAAAAGAGCTTGGAAACTAATAAGAATCTTAATATCTACAATGCAAAAAAGCAAGAAGTGAACATCAGAATGGTGAAGGGAATGGCTTCAATAAAGTCACCAATCTTGCTCATTTCCCAATTTTCAGATCTGGAAAGATTTGACTAAAGAATTGGCAGAGTACCTAGCAGGAAGGATCATACATTTCCTTGCGATGTATACATTACATACAGTGTGTAGATGGAACTGATATACTTAGCAGTTGGAGTCAACACTACATTGTGGAAAAGACCAAGTACAAACCTGTGAAGTTTCCCCCAATTTCTGGTCAAAATAGCCAATAGCGATGCATCTTTTCTCAATGGTGGAAGACAGAGGTTATTTTCACTATTAAAATCATAAGAGACATAGAAAATGTTGCATTATGTCTTTAATTTTCTAACCTAACTCCTGCAGAAACCACACAGAACCTGGAGAATGACTGCAGACTTCCACAGGCTCAACCAAGTTGTAGCTCTCCTCTTGACTACTGTGCTGAATGTGGCATTGCTAAACTAGTAAATCTTCATTGTATACAGACTTACTGAGGTATAATTGATTTTGGGCACATTTAAACATCTATGATATGATCACCACAATCAAGGTAATAGACATATCCATTACCTCTCAAAGTTTTCTTGTATCTATTTGTGCGTGGATGTGTTTGTGTGTGTGTGCATGTGTTTGTGTGTGTGTGTGTGTGTGTGTGTGTGTGTGGTAAAGACACTTAACATGGGATCTACTGATCAATAATTTTGAAGTGTACACCACCACATTGTTAGTCTGGCACTGTGTTGTACAGCAGAACTCTAGAGCTTATTCATCTGATATAAACGAAACTCTGCATCCATTGAACAACACAGCTCTATCAGTTCCTAGCAACTTCCTTGATAATCTCTGCGTCTAAGGCTTTGACTAATACAGATGCTTCCTTAAAAGTGATATCATGCCACTGTTTTGGCAAATATGTTCCTTTCTTTGTTGCCAATTGAAAGGAGGTTAATAAACAGTTGCCGTTTACAGAGAATGAACAACACTATTCATTTACACTTGTGCCTGAGGCTATAAAATTTCTCTTCTCCTCTAATATAATAAAGAGACATGATTTTCTGGACATGTTAGAGCACATCATTTTGATCTAGTTCATCAGTAAATAATTCAGATTCAACAGGATAAGCAAGACTTGGCTAGCATCCTGGATGCCTTGGTAAGGTACATGTGCTAAGCTCAATTATTCAAGGATGTCCCACTTCGGAGTTCTCAAGAATTTAATTCCATTTTGGCATCTGCTTCTCTGGGGTCTACAACAAAACTAGTAAGCGCCATAATCCTCTTGAAGCACCATGGTGCTCTTTAGCATTTCAAAGGCTGAAATAAAATGCAGTAATTGAACTTTGTTGAATCCCATTTCTAAAACATGTCATAACTCTGTTCCTTTCCGTTTTCCCTCCCTTTTAAAATTCATATATGTTGTGTAATACATAGTACACTCATCATGGGGAATTGGTATGTGTACATATTGATCTTGGTCCTTTTACCTCTCCTACCTACCCCTCCCCTTTCTTCTATCTCCTCCCACCCCCAGGTCCTCTTTCCATCTGCACATAGTCTATTGCCCTGTTTCCTATCATCTCTGTTTTATTTACCTACTGGATGTTGAACTTCTCTCCTAAGTTGCTTCTTGCTCTTTGGTGAGAACAGTTTTGTCTTCCCGGTGAGGTTCTCTTCTTCCTGTCATTTTCCATCTGTTCTCTTCTCTGACTTCCCTGTTCTTCAAAAAGTATTTCTTGACTCTGTTCTTCCACTGGAAATTCTCTTCTGGCTCTAATGAATATTTCTGCCTGTTTGTTACTTACCGTTTCCTATTATTACACAATTTCTTATGCATGTAAGTGCAATTTCTCCAACAAGACTAACCTTCTTATACATAACTTTCTTTTACATTTTTGTGCTTTATTTTTTCTTTCACAGGATAAAACACCCTACACAAATAAGTTTTTAACAGTCACTTGATTGGTAAATTATAATAAAACAATATTCTTACGTTCATAATTAGTATATGTAAATGAGTTATGCCACTGTTCTTAAATGTTAGCTTGTATCAACTTTACCTGAAAGCTTGGTAAAACATTAATACCTGAGCCCCAATCTTGAAGATTCTTATACAATGATTTGGGGAAGGCCCTGAAAATTTTTATTTCTAATAAGTTCTCAGGTGGCTTTATACTGCTGTTTAAAAAGTTACACTTTGAGAATCACTGAGCTAGATCATTAGAAGCTTCTTTGGCCATTCTTATGTTAATGATCATATTTGCTCAAAGAAACATAATGATATACAGTTTTCAGGTTATACTTAAAACTATAAATGTGTAGTTACCCATCACTTAAAAAAATTACATTCCTCATAAACCTGCTCATCTGATTTACCCATTACCATGTAACAGAAATAGACTTGTTCTTTCCATTATATCTTTGGTGACTATATAGTTAAATATCCAAACTAGGATATCCTTGACCAGGAAAATGCTAAAATGGAAAAAATTCTGGAACTGCAGGACTGTCCTCAACAAATCAGGACATATGGTTGCTATTTGTAGCTATTCCTCTCTCAGCAACTCTTGCCCTTGAATCTATCCCTCTCCAAATTAGTCACCAAAACTGTCATTCTATGAACTTTCTCACTCTAAGAAACAAGCAAATAGGTCTCCTCCACCTTTTCATTCACCACTGTCTACCTCCCTTTCTATCTACTACCTATCCAGTCATATTCTCTTTCTCTTCTGTCTCTTCTCTCTCTTCTCCTCTGTCTGTCTTCTCTCTCTCTCTCTTTCTTTCCTCCTTTCCTCCTCCTCTCCATTTCATTATGCATCTTCCCTTTTATTGGTACTTCTCAGAATATAAACTCAGAAATAAAGCAAGAAATCAGATAAAAGTTAAAACATCAACTTCACTGCTAGTAAATTTGTATTACAAGATTTAATTTGCACCCAGAGTATGCACAGATTTTCCTCCTTCTTCTGGAATTGGCACCTTCCTACATAGGGAAAAGCCACTGGACAGGAGGATAAAGAATTCGAGTAGAAAGAAGAGTGAAAAAAAGGGCTCAAACAAGTACACACGGTAATCTGTCAAGCTCACCAATAAAGCTTTCCTCTTGAACAGTGCATCTGAGGAGACAGAAAGAGAGGTGTAAAGTTTCCTCCCAGTAGCTGTAAAGGTCTTATATCAATGCACCAATGTAAAGGTACAGAAAAGCAATAGTTGAAAATGATTTCATTTACATTTTCCCATTTTTAACCCTAATTCTCATTTCACTTATTACATGTAATATGATATTTACATTCAAGTCATTTAAGAAAAATACAAATAGTTAATATGCACCTGTTACTAGGATGGAATAAATGGTACATCAATGTTTATAGTAAAGGTTAACATTTGTTGAGCAATTATAACATTCGAGACATTCATTTACATGCCTACATGCAGCAACACACTTAATTACCACAATAAGGTGTACATCCTAAGGCTTAGATATGTTAGGTTACATCCCTAAAACTACAGTTATTAAGTGACACAGCAAGGACCAAACCAAGACCATTAGGACAAGATCCCAATTCCTAACTCCCATGCTGTATTGGTTACGATAACACACCCCCCTCCAACTGTTTACAATCTAGTAGAACAATCAAGCCAAACACAAAGAGTGACAAGCAGGCAGTATCAACTAAGTAGAGCTCATTGGAGGTCTGTGTGGTTTCTTGGAGAAGAAAAAGATTTGACTCCAAAGTTCCTAAATTTTTTTTGGACAGAACTGTATCTGCATTGAGGTACCAAACAGAGATAGAGGAATGTTCATCAATGTACCATCAAGCTCAAAAGGGAGATAAGAGGAGAAAGAATGGGAAAGTAAAGTAATTAGAGTAAAATAAAGAAACTCCTGTTATGAAAGGGTAAATGTGGAGTCTGGGAATCAGCACCATGCGCAGGCCACCACCAAACTGGAACAGACAGATCCCAACCTCTCCCTGTGAGTCAGCTCCATTCAAGGACTGGGAACAGAGAGAACAAGACCATACCAGCAAGCAAGCCCAGTCTGGGAACCAGCACCATGTGTGGGCCACTGCTGGACTGGAACAGACAGACCCCATCCCCCTCTGACACAAAGGCTGGAAAATGAGAAGTACCAAGCCCCCACACCATAAGCAACCAGCTTATCCACAGAAACACAGGCTGTGATGATAGGTATGGAGATGAAATGCAATTGTTATTTCACTAACATTGCAGGTCAAGGGTCAGTGGTCTGATCATAGGTTCAGAGGATAGTGGTATGCAGTGTGACATGTAGGGGGGAACTCCTTCTGAGGGATGTAGCCATTGTCAATTCCTTTTGGTCTTGTTTTGGAAGTCCTATATCATTTCCATTGCTTTGTTGGGTTGGGTTTTATTCTCTTTTGTTTTGTTTGATTATATCGAATCCAATGACAGGAGCAGCTATTTCAAAGATAGCAAGATACATTATGGTAGCAATTTTGGATTTACTATTGGCTTGTTATGAAGTCCTTTCATTGCATTCATTGTTTTGTTTTTATTGTTCTATTGTGTTCTGTTTGATTTTTACTGTCGGAAGTTATCTGTTGTTATTTTGAAGACATCAAAAGGCATTATGGTAACTATTGTTGATTTTATAATGTTTTGAAGTCCTATATCTCTTACACTGATTTGTTTTGATTGGTTTTATTCTGTTTTATTCTCTTTAAAGCAAAAAAATAAAAAAGAAAGGGTAAATGTGGAAGATTCTTAAAGATGTCCCTGGTGTTGGTTCAATTATATATCTGGCCAATAAATAAATAAATAAATAAAATGCTGAGAAAGCTAAGGGAATATAAGGTCAAAGTGTTAGTTTGATTTTAAATCATGTATTTAAAGGCTCAAGATAAAGTGGAAAGGAATATTGTAATTCAGACTCTGAAGTCATAAAGAGAAGTTGGCATGTGTAATGGAAGCTGAAAATTAATGACAAAGAAGTTGTCATTAGTGCATGGTGCAGATTCCAAAACAGGAATTTGGAGTTCAGTAGAAAAAGACTGAAATTGGACCAAGAACATACAACTAGGTAAATGCATAAAAGGAAAAGCCCAAATTGCCAAAATTGATATGAAAATGCTTTTAAACCATTAGTAATGAGAGATATGCAAATTAAAACACTGAGAAATCATAGATTATCCATTACAATGACAAAAAAATCATGAAGGTACTAAAAACCAAGTGTACAAAAAGTTATGAAGACATTGAATCCCCATACACTAATGGTGGAAAGGCAAACTGATTCAGCTACTCAAAGAAACAGCCTAGCAGTATCTAGTGAAGATCAATAGTGCGCACCAGGTTAGGATGTGGCTGAGTGATACAGGGCCTGCCTAGAATGAGTGTGGGGCTGGATCTAACTTCCAGTACCATAAAAAAGCAACTGTGTCAGCTCCTTTATTAGCTTGCAGTTATTTTCCCATGTTCTAGATGACACAGTATTGAAGCTTGGTCCTCAGACCTCATTCCTTCTCTTACACACTTGGTGATCTCATCCAAACCTATAATTTTAAACAGCATATGCATCCTAATGGCTTCCAAATTTGTATCACTAGCCCAGAGCTAGCCTCTGAATTTGGACATATCTCTCCAACTGACTACTTAACATCTCCACATCCATGACAATAGGAATCTCACATTTAGTAAGCCCAAGATTCACACCCATCCCTCTGTTCCATTCCCCAAATCTACTTCTCTTGTAGGCTTCCCCACTTCAGAAATGTCAAATTAATTCTTCTACTGCTTGGTCTACCAAAAAGCTTTTGCATTATATCTAATGTGTGAGCAAAACCTGTTGTCTCTATCCATAAACCATATACCAAAATTTCCTCAGCAGGATTTCCTCCACATTACTCTGGTACTCTGTAGTCACTCAGATGGATGCCTATAAAAGCAGCTCCTTCCATCTATGCTCATATGGAGTCCACACTACTCATGACAGGCAGAAGAATTTTTTGAGAATGCAGTCAAATCCTAGGTTCAATTGAATTTTTTCCCCCAAAGAACAATGCTTTTGTATATGGTATTCACTCTAATACTTTGTATTCTGCTGCAGATTTAAATACAGACAATTAAATTGATTTTGACCTACACCAATGGATCACATAACAGTTTGAAGAGTATGGGTTTAGGAGAAGGTACAAATAGTGAGTTTTGAGACTAAACAAATAAACTGGGTGAAAAAAAATAAAGAAAACAAGAGAATTAGAGTATGCATGATAATCATTATTTTAATGCCTTTATTAACATACAGTGGAGATTCTGTGTGTCAGACTGTATTCAATTCTTTAACATATGGCCCCTTTTAACCCTTAGACATCAACAAAGGAGGTACCTGAGGCTTTGACCAAGATCCAATGAACAATAAATTGAAGGGCCAAAATCATAGCCCAGGTCTATAATGTTTTTTGTGGTACTGAGGACTGAACCAATGGCCTTTGCACAGAGGTACATACACATGCTATTTTGTATTTTGAGTATGGTCTCACTAAATTGCTGAGACTGGGCTCAAATTTGTAATTATACTGCTTCAGTCAGATGTACCACTATGCCCAGCTCCCAGCTCTACAGAGTTTAATGTCTCTCCTCTGTAAAAAACAAAGCAAAACAAAACAAAACAAAACCATAATATTTTTCTTCTATGTATGTCCCATTATTATTCTATAAGTTATTTATACTAATTAAAAAACAGACAATAATTCTATTTTTCCTGTTTCTATTTACTTTAACCATTGTATTTAATTATTCCAAAATGTTACTATAAATATTTACATTAACAGGAATGTAGCAGATTATTACGCTGCAGATTTTCTTGGTTCAATAAGAGGAATATTAGTATTTGGAAATCAGCTCAGCGAACAATAAATCTTGTTTCAAATAGAAGTTAAGCAATCTTAAGTGTGGAGAGGCAACTAAGTATTTTGTGTGATTAATTACTTGTCTGATTTTAGCACAATCAAAAGACTATGATAGATCAATAGGTTTGTTCTAATTTTTCCAACTCCTTTTGTAATAAATGGTCCTTCACCCAACCTGTTTGTGTCCTGAGTGTACCCTTTTAAGCACAGAGAGAAACCATTTCGTATTCAAAACAAAAAGTTTGTCAGTATTAATCTGGCATGAACCAGAGATTGACTGGTGGGAAACAACAAAAGGTGGCAGATTACTTTTAGAGAAAAGAAGAGAAAATAGACCCAGTGAAAAGGCAGAGAGAAAAGAATGAAATATATGATAAAGGAGAGGAATGGGGAGGGAAACAAGTTGGAAAATAAAAGGAGAGAGCTCAATACTTCATTCCTCCAACTCACATAAAAACTATCAAACATGGCCCCAGGGAGAGGGACTTAAAGGAGCAGATAGGTGACCTAAAACTAGGGAGCCATTAAAAGCAATCAAATCTAGTTTGAATAATTTTTAAAAGGTAGCTGAGGGAGAAAGTCTCTGGTTTAAATTAGAATAAAAACAGTTTTCAAACTGAATGTTGTACAACCATGACAAATAAAAATAGGCTGCAAGCCATTCACTCATTAAGGTGAAGGGTTCCTCTTCTGTGCCAGACCCCATGCTGAGTGCATGGGAAACAAAACCTAGTAAGACCTGGTCTTACCTTCCAGGAAACCAAATCTTCTTCAGACGGCACTTGTTCACAGACTGTCCTAGCGCATTGTGGCGATGCGATGGCAGAGAATACATAGGATGCTGTGGAAGGAGACACTGAGGAGCAGAGGCAGGATGGCAAGGAATCTCAACCTTCCTAGGGAAGGACCTGCACAGAAAACAAGTCAGTATGCTTCTTAAAGAGGGCAAAGCAGGCAGCGAGGCCTTTGTGAACAGCAGAGATGGAGCATGCAAAGGCACAGAGGTGAGAGAGAAAGAGTACTAGCAAGGGAGGAGACAGTCTGGAATCACATCTTCAAGAGTCCTGAATTCAATCAATGCTAAGGAGTTTGGACTCCATCCCAATGACTAAAGCAACCTGAATTACTTAAATCAGAGGAATGATACATTCTCATGAAGTATGTCCTTATAAGAATACATGAGAGTAGAGACAATATTCAGGGAGGTAAAATTGCAATGCTGAAGTAAAGAAAGTCAGTTAGGAGATCACAGCAGTCATCTAAATGAGAAATGATTAGGCCTGAACTAAGGTAGTAGCTGCGGGGATGGAGAAAAGGGGACAAAGCTAAAAACTATCCAAGACATGAAAATAGCAAAATCAAATGTCCATGCAGGTATGGTGGCACACTCCTATAATTCCAGCACTCAGGTGGCAGAGACAGGAGGAATGTTAAGTTCAAGGACAATTTGAGTTGTATAGAGAGACCCTGCCTCAAAATACATATATACACACAGATACTTAGATACATACAGTCATACATACATGCATACATACATATAGTCAAGTGCCCAGAGAGATACATTTGAATATCTGAGTGTGTTTATGAAACATTTAAGTGTGTGGCTTGGACAACATGCCAGTAGTCTGGATACCACTCCCTGCTAGTGTGAATTAGGAGGAGAAGGTGGGGGCAGACAGAAGGAAGATGATGAGTTCAGAATCAGATGAGAGAAGTTTGTGTTGTTTGTGGGACATGCAGGGAAAGATACTCATGGGTGTGGGCACAGAGTGAGTGGGAGATCATGGGCGGTGTGTGAGGCCTACAGAGTGAGTGATATTCCTAGGCAGCGTGAAGTCCAAAATGAAGCTCAGTGAGGAAGGAATCTGTCAGGAGCAGCATCTAATGAACCAGCAGAAAAAAGCAGGGACAAATGAGACTGAAAAGGTCCCTGAGAGGAAGGTTAATAGAACAGAGGAAACAGGAAGAAAAGAGACTAGAATTCAGAAGAAGAGTATTTAACAGTGGCAGATTCTCAGAGCAGCAAATAAGTAAGAATGGAAGTGTTTGTTGACTGTAAATGCCAGGAAGTCATTATTAGAGTGAGTTCAGGAAGAGAGCACCAAAAGCCTCATTGCAATCAGAAGAGTGAGTCGGGATAGCAGTACAGAAACACTGAGGTGTGCTGCCTCCTCTGCAAAACCTATGGCTATGAAACACATGCTTCTGCCCTTTTGTTGTTATTATTACTTTGCTTTTATTTTTGTGATTTGAATTTGAACAGGTTTATATATTGTACTGTAAACATCAACCAGAAGAGATATTAGGATATAAGTCTCTGACGACAGCAGGGACCGAGAATGCAAGTAGGCAGATTCCCCTCAGTGTTCTGCAGGTCCGCAGAAAGGATGAGAGTGTAGCAGTTTATGGCAGCAGGTGAGAGAAGGACAAAAGTGGAAGAGGAGTTCATCAGAGACTTTGTCAGAGAATGTCAAGTGATACAGACCTAATTCTCACAAAGCTGATGACCACTCCAGAATTCCAATATTGAAGAAAAGGGCATAGTCTCACTTGTCTATCTGGGACTGGTAGTATGCAGATAATGTGCATTTCTGAACACACAGTGAACTTTCTTCTTCAGCCTGCTAACTCTGCATAGCTCCCACGTGTATTTTTATTACCTAGAACAGTGTCTAGACCATTGTGCTCAAATATTTTTTTTTAAATTAACAACCCAAAGCTTGGCAGTGGCAGCAGAGACCAGTAGCTATCCAAGCTGTCTCTTTCTTCAAATTCTGAAGATGTGAACAATTATATCAGCACACTAGCTACTAATTACTTCAATCTGAAAAGAAGATTTTGCTAAAGGTGGGAATACTTACTCATATACAAAAGATCTTTCTATGTTTAGGGCAAAAAAACTTTAAAAATTTTTAACAGGTGGAAGATAATTTCTTTACCCTACTGTGCCAAGCAACCTGTCTGACTGGCAGAAGAAGGAGCATTAATTACCGGTACAGAAAACAGTAGTTTTCAAACTCTAAATCTCAAAATGTAGTAACAAGTAAGATAATTAGGTTTGAGAAGCACAGATAGCTACATACACAGGCACAGTACACACACACACACACACACATGGTACTTGGTATGTGTAGGGAATTGCTTCCAAGACCCCCAGTGAAGGTCAAAATCTGCAAATATTCAAGTTCCTTATATAAAATTGCATAGTATTTGCATGTAACTTATGTATAACTTCCCATATAGTTTAATTCATCTCTAGATTGCTCCTGATACTTAATACAGTACAAACACTATGTAAATAGTTGCTATATTGCATTGTTTAGAGGGAAATGACAAAAGTCTGTACATGTTCACTACAGACAACTTCTTTTTTTCCCAGTATAGGAGATTGAACTTGGGTTCTTTGCACTGAGCTACATTCCAAGCTTTATTTTTTATTTTTATTTTTTAATTTTGTGACAAGGTCTTGCTAAGTCTATAAATGGCCCAGGTTGGGCTTGTACTTCAGTCCTTCTGCTTCAGCCACCCAGAGTGCTAGGATTATAGGAGTATCCCACCATATGCAGCTACACATAACTACTTAACAAAAACTATTGTCATCCTCGTTTGTTTGAATCCAAGGTGGTTGGTTGAATTGGTAGAGTTAGAACTGCAGATGCAGAGGACTATCCGGGGCGGGGGGGATGGACCTTTTATATGACAAGGCTTGGATAAGAGATAAAAATAATATTAGAGCTATTAAAGTTTGCAACAATAAAATAAATCCATTCTGGGATTGTCTCTTAAATCCACCCCTCCCTTCCATCCCCAGAAAAGTAGATACACTAAATAAGCTCTCTTTCTCAATATCCAGCCACTCCACAGTACTGCTTCAAACAAAGATTCCATCAGGGTTTTGGAATCTGAGACAGAAGTTCATCCTCTGAATCTGAATGTTGACTCTAACACTTGCTCTCACACTGAGCATTACAGTCTCATTCCATCCTCCGCATCCCTTAACCTCTGTTTCCTATTTCCCACCTCCTGTCATCTGTGCTGCATTCTGAATAATTCACTCAGATTTATTTTGCTGTAAATCTCTCTGTCTGTAAAAACAGTTCATATAATTCACTGGCAGAAGTTTTACTTTGTCCTTCTCCAAATCTCCAAGCTATTTTGCTATTGTCTTTTATTCTTTATGCACTGCTCTTTTTGGGTTATTTTGCTCAAAGATTGCAGTGATTATGGTATGGCCTCTTTGTTTGCAGCACTATCTCAAATTCTATGAGAGCTGTTCCTCCTAGATGTGTGTTGGCTGACTCCCTCAAGGTGTGATATTTTCTTGTGCGCTCTCTATTTTTTTTTCTCAGAAGCTCGATTTTAGTGGAATGTTTTTCCTCCATGAGTCCCTTGCAACCTCGTTTCCTTGTTACATAATTGTTTCATCTTTACTTTTTTAAATATTCCTTGAGTGTTTGCTGGTTACAAATGTTTTCAAATTAAAATTTGGCTTGAGGAGTCCAGCAAAACATTTGAAAAATAACTTCAGTCTTCCAATCTACTTGTGACTCAGGCCTATGAATGCAATTTCTCACTGATGTAGTTCATCCTTTACCCAAGATAATGGTGGAGTCAATTTCTTTATTACTTCTTTGGACAACACAGCAAACTTCCCCCACTTCATTTTTCACTTCATTCTCTATAAAGTTCTTGCTTTAACATAGTTATTAATTCCCATTATTTTAATTGAATCCAAGATCATAGTTCCTGCATCCCAACAGATACTCAGTTTCAGTCACTAACCCAAGACCCTATACCCAGACAAACTGACATCTGTGCCCTTCAAGGCTACAGCAGCCAAAGTAAAATATTCCAATTTACCCTTCTGACTCTAAATTCCTGTTCCACATTGACATCCAGAAATTTCCCTACTTTTATTTAACACTCAGAATGCTAAGTGAAATCAATCAGACATGTAAGGTTAAATACTGCATGGTTTCTTTTACATGAGAAACTCAAAATATAAATAATTTAAAGAGAAAAATAGAAGAGAGATGATAGAAAGGGGAAGGTAGAGTTTTTGAAGATGGAGAAGGAAATCTGCCGAGGGAGAAAGAGAGAAATTTTGGAACAGAAGAGGATTAAAATGATCGGGATGTGACATGTTTATGTGCCAATTCCTCAGAATGAATGTAATTATTTGTGTCATGACATATACTAATAAGAATTTTAAAGAATGTGCTAATTAAAATGTATCTGTAATTTCTATGCAATTAGAAGAATAAATATTTACACTACCTTTAGAGAAGGTTTACCTAGTGGAAACCTAGTGCAAGATAAAGAAAATTTTCACAGAGATTATAAACTTATACAAAAGAGCCCAAATATTTCTTATAAAGAGAACACAGTAGGATTATGAAGCCTAAATTCAGAACATTTAGGTTTAAATACTGTCTTCTATGAACCATAACACTGCAATCAAATCTCTATTTCACTTAGATCAGTTTATCTTTAATAAAGTGAGAGAAGCATAAATGATTTTGAGACCTACAAAGACCTCTAATATAAAAAGTATCACATTAATGATATGAAAGCATCTTTAATTTTGCCAAGCAGCCTAAAGTTCCAGAGTTTCAGGCGTTTACAGTAAGCATTCAGACGGAAGAATATTTCAGGGGGAAGAGAGTTCACAGAGTCAGATCATGACCTGCATTGAGTTTATATTTAGGTGAAAAATCAGAACAGGAATTTCTACAGGAATATGGACCAAAAGGAAAAGCAGCAGCATGTTAGTGGCTCAACCCAGAGCTGTGAAAGGCTCAAAAAAACTACTGAATCTCACAGAGTGGAAAGCAGGCCAGGTCACTGAGGAAAAAAAGGAAAATAGTCCACATGCACAGGAACCAGACCAAGGTTATTATGGTTTAAGAGACAGCAAAACTTAATGGAAAAGGTTCTTCATTTAAGTGAGATAGGAAAAACAATAGAACAATGCTATTTACAAAAAAAAAAAAACAATTAAGAAGCAACAGCTTTGGATTTGTCATTTTAATGAACTTCAAGCGATTCCATTATGCTTACTTATTTTTTTATTTTAAAACAAAAAAAAAACAATAATACAGAATTTCAAAGCAAAGTAATAGGAGATTAACAACAGTTAACATATTGCATACTGTTATCTTCAAAGTAGTTGCTCAGATTACAAGATACAGGCGAGAAAAACTGATCAAACAATGAAAGTACAAAGCATTCTTTTGATGAACTAACAGAGATTAGTAGTATAATTATCCATCATATATATAGATATAGATATATAATCTTTTCCCTTCTTTCTTTTCTCCTTTCCCCCATCTTGGTTGTTCTTTTTTTTTGAGGAGTTTCTTCCCTTTTCAGTTTCAAAATAGTTATTGTACATTTTGAATTTTTTTTTTTTTTTTTTTTTTTTGTACTGGGGATCGACCTCACAACCTCGTTTCTGCCAGGCAGGCACTTACACCACTGAGCTAGAGTCCCAGCCCTATATTTTGGGACAGGGTCTCATTATGCAGTTCAGGCTGGCCATGAACTCACTTTATAGCCCAGGCTGGTCTCAAACTCACAATGATACTCCTGCCTCAGCCTCCCGAGTGCTGGAATTAAAGGCGTGAGAGGATGTTATTTATTCTTTCAGCTTTTTACACAAGGTAGACAATATGATGTTAACACATGCAAGTTTGATTTATTTCACTTATGAACATGGTATCAAATTCCACCCATTTACCTGTAAAAACCTTGAATTTGTCCTTCTTTATAGCTGGGTAGTACATCCCTGGGCTTATCTATATTTTAAATTTAACATTCATAACATTGTTGTACAGGTTGATATAGTTTTGATCTCCATGGTTATATTATAGACACTTTATAGGAAGAGACAATCTCTCCATTCTCAAATTCTGGTACAGTAGTTTTGTACAGCTACATTTTCAACAACTAACTGTTCAATGGACAAATGAAAAGTGTGATAAGATGCAAGGGCAAAAGCCAGAGAAAAGAGGCTTATGCAATAACTAAACATAAGTAAACCAACATGATATTTTTAATATAGTTTCTTGGCACTTTGGAGTTGGCAGGAGATGTTACAGAACCACAGGCTCCCCAAAAGTACATAGAAAGCATAGAAAGCACAGAGGAGGCCTTTGGAAAGTGAATGAAAGCAGGGCATTGAGTGCTGTTCTTCAAAGAGGGCAGAAGAAGCAAACTCATGCAACCCACACAGTGAACTACATTCCTGAAAAAGTAAAGCAGAAGATTACAAACAGGGTCTCAAAGGAAAGCTCATAGAACAATTGGAATGGCTTTGGCAAGAGTGAAATTTGCCATATCAAGTTATTTTTGTAATAGAATTGCAGATTATATAAAGAAGTAACTGATATGATTCAAACAACAGTGAGGTGTGAGTGTACAAAGACTAAGTACATGCCAGCAAGTCACCAGAAGTGAGATAAGCCACTTCCTTTCCTATCTCTCCCACCCCCTGGGAGATCACACTGAACTGAGAGAAAGAAACCACGAGTGCAGATAGCAAGGACAAGTCTCCATCCCAAGTCTCTGGATGATCTTATGGGGCACAATTACCCTGTGACTTTGAACCACTCACCTCTGCACCCTTAAGTGAGAGAGATTCAAGTTTCTGTCTCATCAAACAATGGGATTTTGGATCATTTATAAGTTTAGCTGCACCTTAAGTTACATGATGAACAAATTAAATAAATATGCTGCAATTATTCATTCTTTCCCAATTCTCCTAAGAGTTTTCAAAACAACTTTATGATTTAGGTTTATTATGATCGATATTCCTGATTACATAATAGAACAGTTAACAACAATTTACAGATGTGCTATGATTTGTGTGTCAATGTCCCCTCATAGGTGGATCTTTTTCAGAGGTGGTTGGATCTAGAATGTGTGATGCTAGAATTAAGACTGGGTGATTCTAAATTAGTCCACCTTAATCATGGTAGCGCAGATAGAGTATAAAAGGGGAAGAAAGAAACTGCTAAGGTCCCTTGCTTGCTTTGCTACATTCTACCCACCATGAACTGTTTGTCCTCTGTGATCCTTGTCTACCAAGCCACCCTGGCTTGGAGCCAGCCAAATACAGACTGAAACCTCTGCAAACTGTGGGCCAAATAAACCTTTCCTCCCTTAACTTAGGGCATTGAGTATTTTGTCTCAACAATGAGAAGGGTATCTATGACAAACATTTTTCAAATATTAGTACAAATGAAGATAAATAAGTCTGTGGTGGAGCCAAACAATGTATATATTTACAAAATCACTGGATGTTTCTATTTCAAGTGGCTTATAAAGTACATTGTAAAGAGCTGTAGAATAATGGTGACAATATGAACACATGTCTGATAGAGGAATCAGTTATCGAGCTACCAATACTTTGTACTTAAAGCCAATATATTACGAACTACTCTGTGAAACATACAGTAAGAACAAGGAAGTTTAAAGTTATAATAAATGATCAATGTGTAAGAAATACAGGCATCTCCATGAGTCAGAGCAGTAGTTCTCAACAGCTAAGATTCCATCACAATAGCCAAAGGAGTTTTTCTAAAAGTCAATATTTGCTCTTTCTTTGATCTGTTAATTAGTGAGTATGGTTGCTTAATCTATCTTTTAAAAATACCAAAAGAGATTCTGACATTTACAAATAACAAGTTTAGTGTTACCCAGTTAAGAAGTAAAGTCTCTAAGAAATGTTGAAGTAAGGTTTTTCTGTTTTTGTCTTGTGGAAATGAAGCAGAAACACACAGTATTGTTAAAAGGAATTTCTGGCTTTTAAGAGAATGAAAAAATAAAATGAATGTCTGATTATGTAACTAATTTATGAATTTCCAGGAAATAGAGACTAAACCAACATCTCCTGGTCAATAAACTAACCCATCTTTAGTACTTAACTATAAGCTTGGTCTTGTGAGAAACTTTAAAAGATATTTTTTTGGCTCATTAAGTCATTTCATTATTTGATAATTGCTCCTCTTTGTAAAAACAGAACGTGTACATGTAGAAGTTACTGGCAGGAGAAGACTAAAAAGCTGCAACACTAAATTTTAAGGATAGAACTCTATTCATGAGGGTCTTCATAGAGAGTCACCTACCATAGGTTCTGATTGCCATAGCAGGAAGAACATTTCAGAATGGAAATCTCTGAGGCATATTGAAAAATTGAAAAAGGAGAATTGCTTTTCTCTTGGAAGCAAAAGGAAATTATTGTAAAGGCTGGGAAGAATCATGAATGCTACTACAAAACCTCTGGACTTCATTCTATAAACAAGAAGGAATCAAAGTCATTTGTGTCTCAGTCTGATATGGACAAAGAAGGATTTTCAGAAAGATTGATTCAGCGGTAGGATTCAGGATGTGTCTGAAAGAAAAGATGTCTGCAGGAAAGAATACTGGAAGAAAGGCTGTTTCAGGCATCTCGGTGGTAGTGACTGCAGGGGTTTTTAAGATCTCTGTTAATTCTGTGACCTGTGGCAATTCTAATCTCTTTTTCAAACAATCTGAATGACTACGGCAATTATGTGCAGAGATAAATATGATGGACTTTGGTTTTACAAAGAAAGTATTGTGTACAGACAGAAGACTTACTATTTACCAACCAAACATTTTGTTCTGAGATATTTCTGTTAACACTAAAATAAGAATAAAAATAATAAGTACAGCTAGCCTAGTAGACACAGAAGGATTCTATATTCATTTGGCTGTTTTTTCTAATTATATAAAATGATTTCCAAAAACTCTGTGCACCCGTTTATTGCTTTTTTTTTTTTTTTTGGCCTTGTTTTATTTTATTGAGTTTTTACAATGAAAAAGTTAATCATACATACCTTTTGTGTCCAGTTGTTGTAACTATTTTCTTCCTTGTTTTTTAGTGACTATAAATCACATTTTAATTAAATTAAGCCATATAATTAAGATCATACTCATAAGTGAAATAAATCAGACACATATGTGTAAAAATCACATTGTCTCACTAGTGTGAGAAACTGAACAAGTAAATAGGATTCAAAATGTACAATAGATATTGTGAACTGGGAAGTAACTGTTCAAAAGAAAAGACAAACTGAGACACAGCCAGATGCACCCTTGCACACAGCGGCCACCATCAGAAGGCTTGCTTCCTGTGGGCAGCCAGTGTGGGCAGGGACATGCAACCAAATATGCCCTGTGTGCCCACAGGCCACCACTGAAGACCCTTGCTTCCTTTGGGAAGCCAGTACCCACTGGGAGACTCAAACGAACACATCCCTGTGTAGACACACAGACTGAGAAGAAAAGCAGCCCTGCCAACATGCACCCCTGGCCATCAAGGAAGCCCTAGTGTAGCTGAACAGGTCTGGAGAAGCCTGCCCCATGTCTTTCTACCTCCTTGGGAACTGGGTTCAGAGAAACCCAGGTGCCTGGCCCATTCCCCTACAATGCAGAGGGGCAGTTAATGTGGGAAGTGCCTGGGACCCCACAACCAGCTTGTTGGGAGGAACCCAGGAGAATGTCATGATGAAGGAGCAAAAGGTCATCTCAGACCTCCAGCCCACACAGAACAAGTCTGGGAGATATAGTCATGGTAGAAAATAGAAGTCACACACCTGAAATCTCCAGGAGGATAACAACTGAAGTAAAGAAACAACTTCATGAGACTGTAAAAGTAATCAGATCAGAAATAATGTCTCAGGTAAAAGAGAAAATCACAAACATAATGAAAGAATTGTTGAGTATACCTGAAGAAGACAGATAAAAAAAGAGAAGCATGGGGAAATGATGGAAACTTTGAAACAATTTAGGAAGGAATTACAATGCATGAAACAGATTCAAAGAATTATCCAGGAAATTAAAAAGTCAATCAAAAGTTGGCAAAACTGCTTGAAAGAGACTGAAGATAGACTTTCAGACCTTGAGGACAGCTTTGCAGCTAGTGATTGTGAAAGGAAAGATCTCTTGAAAATAACAAGGAACTAGGAAGTAACAATTCAACAGCTGCAAGATGACACAAAGAAAAATAATTTAAGAATGATAGGTATCAGCAAAGTAACAGGGGTCAACACAAATAAAATGAAAAGGTTATTTTCAGACCTAATAGCAGAAAACTTCCCAAACATGGGAAAAGAATCTGGCGTACAGATAAGAGAAGCATAAAGAACTCCAACTAGCCATAACCAAAGTAAAGGTATACCCAGACATATAATAATCAAGATCCCAGATATTCAGCATAAGAATAGAATATTAAAAGCTGTTAGAGAAAAGAAATAGATCACCTATAGAGGAAAACCAGTCAGAACCATGATAGACTTCTGAAAACAAACCATCAAGTCAAGAAGAGTTTGGAGTGAAGTGTTTCAAGTCCTGAAAGAAAAAATTCCAACCCAGATTGATGTACCCTGTAAATATACCTGTCAAAATTGATGGAAAAATAAGATACTTCCATGACAAAGAACAACTGAAGGAATTGATGACCACCAAACCAACCCTACAGAGAGTGCTCAAGGACATTCTAGAGAGAGATAAAGATGATCATGATTCGCGGAACAACAGCAGAGGAGGATCACCAAACAGGATAGACAATTGAACAAAGGGGAAAAGTGGAAGGCTAACAGCAGGAGGATAGCATGGCAGAGATGAACCAATGAATGCTGGCTGTAATCATTATTGTAGATGGCCTCAATTCACCAATAAAAAGAAATACAGAGAGAGTGGATCAAGAAACAAGATCCATCAATATACTGTATACAAGATACACATTTAACTTGAAAGAGAATTCATAGACTGAAAATCAAAGGAGAGAAAACAATTGTTTCACATGACAAGAGACCAGAAAAAAGCAAGGGTAACTTGCCTATCAACCACAAAATGGATAAGAAAGATATGGTATTTTCATAAAATGGAAAGCTACCCACCTATAAAGTAGAATAATCTCAAAACTCTTGCAGGTAACTGGATGCAACTAGAGATCATGCTCATGGGTGAAATGATTTGGACTTATACAGGTGAACACCAAGTTATCTCCCTAGCATAAAAAGCTGAAGGAATCAGTGGGATCCAAAAAGTACAGTAGATAGTATGAAAGTGATAGGGGAGAAAATGCCTAAAAAGGGAATGTGTTAATCACTGTTAATTTCCTATTATCTTGTTTTGAATTCTTGTATTGTTTTCATAATTTTGGTAAGTTTGGTTTTATGCTTTCTTGTTTTGTTAGATTTTACTCTGTCTGATGGGATGGGCAGTTATTTTGAAGATAATGGGATGTATTATGGTAATCATTGTTCATTTCCTATTATCTCATTTTGAGGTCTTATAATGCTTTCATTCTTTTATTTTGATTGGGTTTATTGTTTTGTTTTGTTTGATTTTATTATGTGTGAAGGTATGGACAGCTATTTTGTAGAAAACAAGAGACATTATGGTAGCCATTGTTGATTTCCTGTTGTCTTGTTTTGAAGTCCTGTATCGCTTGCATTGTTCTATTCTGATTTATTTTATTCTGTTTTGCTTTGTTCTGTCCTCTTTAAAATAAAAAAAAGATCTGTAAGAAAAACAAAAAAGAAAGATAAACTGTGATGGGGAAAGGAAGAAAGGGAAAAAGAAAAATTATGTATACACAAGATAGTTAAGATAGCTATATAGCTAGCATCTCTCTGTTCCTTGAAAAGACTGTTTTGTGATAATATTGTTTATACAAGATATCATGCCTATATCATGTACTCTGAATAACTACTAGGCAGACAACAATTCACAATGTATCAGCTATTGTAATTGTCCTACTAACCTGTTTTGTAACTTGGCTTGTTCATTTTTTTCTCCTTAAAATAAAACAAAATTAAAATCTAAAAAAAAATTAGTGCTTGTTGTAGTGGATAAAATACATCTCTGTCTCCCAGGTACTTGGTGCACTACTGGGCAGTATGGTTCTTTCAAAAGAATATAATCTTTTGTTCTGGACATATTAATAAGACCCTAAGGTCTTTAAATTGCATCTTAACAAATGCATAACTCATGTTCAAGGAAAGGGAAAATTAGAAGTATATTCTAATTGATCAAAGACTTCATGATATCATATAAGTCATGAACATCTTCATTTGAAAAATCAAATATATTCTATCTCTAATAAATACTTACTGAGGCAGAGTTCTTGATATTTTACAAAAGATTTATTTTTTCTTTATTCCAAAATTTAGCAGATATTATGTTTTATCATAGTTAATTAATATATCCTATCCCTGCAAAAGTTTGAACAATTAAATCACATTCAGAAGTTATTGGTGCATAAGCTAGTATATTCAGAGCCTCAGATTTCTGTGCTTCAGACACAGTCAATTTTTTTTTACAGAAATTAAAAGGAAAAGTCACAGTTAATACTGACAATTAAATTTTCTGTCCTCCCTCTAAGTATATACTGGTAGTAATATTTCACTTCATTATGCTTGATGTGTCCATGTGACTTGTTTACTAATGAAATGTGGATATAACTGACATTTTACTTATGAGCAATAATCTATAAACTTTCCTTCCTCTTGCCATGCTACTGAGTGGTGTTCAAAATATTAAAACTTACTCACTTATATTCTCAAGTGAAAACACTTCCATGTAGTCTTTATAACCCAATATATATATAGTATAAAGAAAAAATAAACTATTGTTGTTTATCCTACTATAATTTTGTGTTTATTACCAGAAAATTGCCTAGAACATTTTGACTTACGTAAACAACTGTTCAAGAAAAGGAGGCAGCTGTAACAACAACAAAACAAAACAAAAACTACATTATATGGTATTGGCTTAGCAACTAGACATTAAGTTGGGGAAACATTATTGTCAGTTAAACAGTGGGTAAACATCTGGTAAAATTGTTTCTTATAATAAATTGATAGGAAGATCATGTACACCATGATCTCCATATTCCCAGAGAAGAGGTTAGAGAAATAACCTTTGTGGCATATGCAAGTAGCTATTGGCTGAAATTTCTCAGCAAAAAAAATAACTGGCTTGTAATAAAAGCTGAAAAAGAAACCAAAAAGAGTCCCTGAATTTAGGAACATAAAGACAACTGCTTTCCAACTTCTTTCCAGCTTCAACAGCAAAAGATATACATAGTCATTGTGCAATGAAAGCCAAGATAAACTTAAACTTATGGCAGAGATCAAATTAAGAACATGTCCTTTGCACTAGTACAAATATATATCTGTGACTGAATTAAGGTGTCTTGGCATGAGACCTCACTAAAGAAGTACATCCCAGAAACGGAACTTAATGATGTGGCCTTCCTCCAAGCTCAGTTGGTTCAAAGTGTCTACAATGAAGCAAGATTTAGAGATACGTGGACTCAGAATATAAAGCTGCCTTAAGAGCTATGTTTTACAAAGAACTGTGGGTGGGATTGCTAACACAATGTGCTGGTTGGAATCAAATACATAAGACACCCACGGACTGTTCACAGTTTTGCTGCCATTTCAAATCACCAGTGTGGATTAAAAGAGGATGGCTTTGATCGACGCTTGAATCAACCCTTAATCTGTCAACCATCTGCAAACAGTGGATTTAGAAGTTTGCTCAGGCCTGAAAAAAGTCAGTCTCCATCACCCATTTTTCAGATGTTGCTACAAAATTCCTCATACAGTCAGAAAGAACACAAGACTAGGGAGCTTTTACCAGGTAGTAACACCAGGGTGCACGCAGGGAATTTTTCCAATCTAAAGATAACCTAACCATGGCTCTGTAGGAAAGTAGAATTGCTCTGAATCAGACTACTATCTTCTATGTATCTTTTATTATTCCCTTTGCAAACTAGAATATTTCTTGAAGTTAGCGTATTCTAATTTGGCCAGTATATATTTGACTGCGGGAAGTTAACTTACGTTTTTTAATTTATATGCTTCCAGACAAAAAGTACACCAGACATGATACAGGGTACTTTTTATTATGTAGATAGTGTTGCATACGAGATTTATGCTGTCTTTGTATTAGAACTTTTGATGGTCTCCTTTGGGAGGAAGTGACGGTTATGCACATGAGAATAAAATAAACTGACCATTTTTGAGCAAATATTGTGATTTTCATTAGTATTTCTTGAGGAATGAATATTTCAGAACATTTCCACTTTCAGATGCATGGTAGTATTGCACTTCCCTTCTCTAAAATGAGGCTTAGCTAGTGCTATGTGAGTTCAAGCTGTGATCTTTCTTGACTGAAAGTTTTTAAGGTAACTGTTCTAGTTAAACATTGTTTTCCTGCTTTCACCTAACCAGCAGTCTTGCAGATCATGAAGTCTTCATCAAGTTTGAGGACATCATGAAGCAAATTTAAGATGATATATAACATGGAAAATAAATACATTTTTATTGAAAACCAACAAGGTTCTAAGGTTGTTTTTTATTGCAGCATAGCATCATCTAGCCAACCATGGAAGACACATAACTACAGATCAGTCTTTTGCTTACAACAGGACTCAGTAAAGATTGGACTAATGTAACTGATTTCATACAAGCATTTTAGTGTTAGATAATGACTGAGTCAAGGGGAATGTAATTGAGTCAATTCTCACTGCATTCCATGAAGCTCAATTGAGATAATCCACACACAGGTAACAGAAAAACAAAAAAATAAAAACTTTAAAAAATCACCATACAACAGGAGAATTTCTCAGTATTGTAAACAAAAGAACAATAGACTGTCTCAGATAGGTACACCTTTCCCATCAAACAAAAACACAATAAACATGTTTGAGAAATTGGAGAGAAGTTCTGTTTTGGTGGGAAAATTGAGTTAAGTGACCTTAACATTTTCTTCTGATTCAGATAATCTGTTATCATAATTGTCTCCCTTCTGTACCTTTCAAATGGATTTAAAACAAGACAGCAGTTAAGTGTCCAAGCTGAGCTCAAAATTTACGATAATCCTATTAAACATATTTTATTATCTTTCAAGTACTATTATATGACCAAAGTGACCCATTTTAATACTGAATTTCTGGCTAAATCCAGCAATGTTTCAGGTCCTACATTTACAATGCTTCAGGGTTCTCAGTGGGGAGGAGACCTACTTAATTGCCCACTCCAACTGTGATTTCCAGACTAAATGCCCTGATTATTGCCATACTTCCTGAGGTATAACTTCTCATTTTCAGCTGTGTTCTTATCCTTACAAAAACTATACAAAGAATTTATCAAAATGTGAGTATTTAGGCCATAAACAGGTGACAGAAGAAGTCAGGGCAGAAATTAGGACTACCAACACCGAGAGACTAAGAAAACAAAAGTGATGGAATTAGAAAAGCTAACACCAGGCAATCAGCCAAGGCACAAAGGTCCTGCATGAGGATCATAGAGTTTCTTTAAAAGGGCCCAAAAAGCAATTTTAAGATTATACACAAGCCATCCAAAAGGAACAATGAGATCAGTTAGCTCAGGTCTGTTTTTATAGATAGCAACTACAATCAGGGGTTTAAGGACATTGAGCTTGTTCCCACCAGTACTAGGAGGTAATTCTAAGACTAGCTATGCTGTTTTTACTACCGCACCATCTAACATTCTATCATTTCTCCATCAACCACTTCACTGGACTCTCAGTTCAACCCTAAGAGCTAGGACATGGGACAGAAAATGGTAGTTATCTCACAAAATCCACCCCCACCTTGTTATATAATAAGAGTTCCTAATAGTAACACATGGCCAACTAGGTAAAAAAACGAACTTTTCTGTCTCTCATGAAGCTAAATATGGAATTTTTAACAAAGTTTTTGCCAATGATATACAAGAAGAAATGATAAATTTGTAAAATTTCCATGTCTTCAAAAATGCAGTTATCACTTATCCCTTTTCTCTTTCCAATGCCTGGAACATGGATGATATAGATAACCCATTTTGGATGTTACTGAGGAGAATAATAGCAAAGAGGATGATGGGCAACAAATTAAAAGAAACAAAAATCTCCAAAAGACCTGATGAATTACAGCAGTACCCATGAACTGCATATACTTGGATTAATTGCTTATTTTCTTTCTATTGTAATAACCAAATTCATACTCCAATTGAAATGAAAAAACGAGTATTTTTATTACAGTTTTATATAGAAATATTGATATTTGTTTTGTCTTGGATATTTGGTTATTGGTTAGTGTCTCTTTTCAGAAAGATTAAAGTGGAATGATTTATTGACTTAATCTCTAGTATGCATGATGGTTACAAACTGTGAAGTACTAAAGTCTCGTTCTGCTCTAGATAAGAAATGATATGCAAATATGCAGTACCAGAGATGGCCATCTATTTAAACAAACTAAGGAGACTTTCTGAGAATGGAGCCTACAAAGAAAACCCAAAAGTTTAAGTCACATTTATGTAGGATTTGCCAAATGTTTGAATTTAAACATCAAGAAAGAACAAGCAAACTATCACCATTAGAGTTTCCTGTTCTCCTAATACAACATGAAAATGAATGATTTTTAAAGCATATTTCCAATTCAGATGTGGCATGTACAGCTGTAACTGACTAAGGGAGAACTGAGGGATGCAATTAGCTAATGTCTTGCAATCAGGGAAAATTCAAAAGAGGAAAAGTTTCATCCACCTGTCCTTTGCAAATCCTGTTAATAGGAATTCTAGAAGTGTTTTAACTGGGAGAGACAATCTGGTAGAGAAAAAAAGTTTTCCAGTAATCAAGTTTCTTGTCTTTCTGCTTATTAATGAAATCAGTCAATTTACAAACCTTGTATTCTAAAACTTTGTGGTTTGCCATAGATAGAATTTTAAGGTGTAGCCTATGAAAATGAGATGTGGCTCAAAAGGTTTCAGTTTCTAACAACAAAATAGATCAATAATTGTGCATGTCATAGCCATCCCATTTGCTTAATCTTCAATAAAATGAAAGCTTCTTGGGTAAGTTGTGGAAATACTCAGCATAATTTTCCTCAGCATTTTTTAAGATTAAAATAACTACCCCATTCCACTTTTCTTTTTACTGATTTCTTGGCTTCTTTTATACCCCAATAATTCTATTAAGCTGTACTTCAAAAACAATCTTATATTCTCTTACTAACTGCATTCTTACCTTCCTGCTTTTGTTTAACAACTCCTACTGAAAAATGATCATTTTCAGCCATCATGACCCAAAATATATTCACCTCCTCTGCTCACCTGAAACTAGATTCAGAACTTAGTCCTCAGCACAACTGACAAAGATAAAAAAGATAAAACTACTGTATTTGTTAACTGGTTGTGCAGAAGCAAAAAATTGACAGTTTCAACTATAATGACATTTTGAAACAACCTATACATTTCCAACATTCTCCCCTTACTGAGCTCTTTGCTGAAACTCTTCCACCTAAAGTCACTCAGCAATGACTTTGTAGTGTAGCACTATAGCTATACTGAGAATCCAACAGTAATCATGGCAAAGTGAACTTCTGCTCAACATGGTGATGAGTTCAGAATATATGTATCTCCTTTTTTCATCTTCTTTTCTCACTTGAAAACTGAAAGTTATTTTTGGCTTTCTTCATAATCTTGAATATGTTCATATGTTAAGATGATGACATAAGACATATTTTGTTTAGTGAACTGAAGTTATCACAAAGCCTTCATTATTCAGTGCCTCCAACACTTCATTTCTCACCATTACTCTTTGGAGAGTTTGTGTATTTTTTGCTTTGTTTTGGTTTTTTTTTTAAGAGGTGGCAAGTTATGTGTGAACATTTCAAGTTTCCTACTCTCCTTATGAGCTCATTCTGTATTCACTGCAATCCCTTGCTGAAATGCATTTGTTATTCATGTGTGCCACACATCTATTTGTGTACCTGAGGTGTGCCATTATAAATTATCCTTGGTTGATGGGCAGTGACCATAGTGCCATCCTTTTCTTTACTTACGTGCTCCTCAGAAGATTTTCTCTAATAATCACATAGCATATAACCCTATAGGTTTTAAGTGTGTTATCACATTGAGATTTGCTATAATTTGAATATGATTTGTTTCCCACTAAACCTCATGTTGAGGTTTGCTCCCCAATATATTAACATTGAGAACTGGTGAGGGCCTTAGATGTTGGGCATTACAAGAAACCTGCCCTCATAAATGGATTAATGTCTGGTTATTCTTTGAGATTGAATTAGTTTTGATGAGAACAGGTTATCATAAAGTGATCCTGGTACAACATTTTGGACTCTCACAAATTCCTTCTGTACACACACTTTTCCCCTTTTTTCTTCTTCACCATGATGTAATGCAGAAAGAGGCCTCAGGAGAAGCTGAGCAGATATGCAGTAGAATACTCTTGTACATCTAGAAGCATGGGCTAAATAAACTACTTTTCTTCATAAGTGACTCAGCTTCAAGTACTTTACTATGGTAATAAGAAATGGACTAAGGAAAGGTTATTTCTAGTTAAACTAAGATCTTATCTTCTGCCATTATGCCTAAAGCTAATCAGAAGGGTTTCTTTTTTAAAATATTCATTGAAAGTGAGTTCTTATTCAGTACTCAATTTCGCTTCAGATCACATAATAGAGAACCTCCATAAAATCATTTTAAACCTAAAGTACAGTGTGCTAAAAGAACAATTAGACTATGGATAAACCATAAGAAGCTAATAAAAATCCACTGAAGAAAACCAATTTTAATAAAATATAAGTTCATGACATGTGATTGTTACAGTCTATTTTGATTTAAAGAGTGCAAATGAATAGCCGGCCATGGTGGTACATGCCTTTAATCCCAGAACTCGGGAGGCTGAAGCAGGAGGATCATTGTGAGTTCAAGACCCTGGCTACAAAGTGAATTCAAGGCCAGCCAGAAATGCATAGTGAGACTCTGTCTCAAAAAATAGACCCAGGGAAAAGCCAGTGGCATAAGCCCCTGCCTGGTAGGCACAAGGTTGTGAGTTTGATCCCCGGTACCAAAAAAAAAAAAAAAAAAAAAAGCAAGAGTATAAATGATAAGAGTTGCACATCTTATTTAAGACAGAAACAGAAAAGATTATAGTCCTTTCTTAAATAGAATGGGTAGAATAATATTTCATCAGTTACCGTCATATACAATTCATATTATATGTCATATAATACCCCTAAGAACAGTTAAGATCTTAAGATCTAACTGACTTTGTATGTAAAGGATATACACTTATGTTTTTTCTGCTGTTAAAAATGATAATCTCCATAAATGTAACTTCAGAACATAAGAATCAGTGTGACAAATTTCCCTCTTGTAAAATAATTAGTAGAATTATGATTAATAGAATTAAACTACAGATTAATTTTATCTTTCATAATCAATGAAAATAAACAAATACTACTTTGGAAAATCTAACATAAGCATCTAATGCAAGCAATAACAAAATCTATCAAATATATTATATGATTTGGTCCTATATTATTAAAATTAATATCTGTATAAAATGAATATGATTAAAACAGAAAATATAAATATTTCGTGGAGATATTTCAACAACTCTCATAAGGTAAAATGAATAAATAGAAAAATTGAGGGTTCTAAATTCTAATTGTGGGCATTAGTCTGATTCTGCACAATTGAAGCAGGGGTCACTCTAGCTTCAATTTCCTCTGATGCAAATGAGCAAAGTGTTCAATTTATTGACACTACATGCACCAGTCCACTTCTTCCCCCAAGTGTTTAGCTAAAACCATAAAATCATCTCTCAGCAAGCCCTGTCAAGCCTTGTCCTGTTGAAGGCAGATTCCATTACCTGTCGTTGCAGGTAATGGAATCTGAAATTAGTGGTGTCACCTTGGGTCTAGGTTAAGCTCTCAGGTGTTAGTCTAGAGAATACCTGAGTACACTAGTGTGTTGGGTTTTTTCTTCAATATATTCCTTTCTTTCCACTTGCATACTTGAGATTCTCTAGTAGTTTGTAGTTTGGTACTCTGCTTCATATCTTAAAAAGGATTACTTGCAGGACAAAGACTCCACATAAGTAGAGTCTAACCACTGTGTATTTTTTTGTAAGACTCTCTTCCAAGGCACTAAGTTTATGCTCCCCACTGCCACTATCACCCACCAGCTTCTCAGTGGACTAATGGCATTAAGTTAATCAGAGTGATGTCGGTTGCTCAGCACATTCTCATTGGTACCAATGCATGATACACATAACGAAATAGTAGGAAACTGGGTCTGCAGCACATAATTCCAATTGTGAATACAGTGTATCTGCATAGACACTTGGTATCCAAGTGAGTCTTCAGTAGAGCAAATTGCTTTAAAAATAGATAAAGCAGATGTTTAAGGTCATATTATTTATCAACAGTAATAAAAGATGTTGATCTGATGTGATGAGAAGGCTATTTTCCCGCTGAGGCCTTACTACCCAAAACAGATATCCTAATTCTAAGCATAAGAAAAAAGTCTCAGACAAGTCCTAGTTGAGGGACATTCTGAAAAATACCTGACCAATACTCCCCTGAACTGTTGAGGCTGTCAAAACCAAGGAAAATGTAGAAACTGTCACAGCAAGATGAATCTAATGAGATATGACAAATGTATGTAACAGGATATCCTGAAACAGAAAATAGACATGAAGTAGACACTAAGAAAATCTGAATGAAGACCTGATACACATTTTCATTGACAATAAAGGATCAATATTTATTTGCTAATTCTAACAAATGAAACTTATAAATGTAAGATGTTAATACTAAGGGAAATTACACACTGGATATATGACTACAACTCTGCCTTAAAACACATTTTTTAAGGCAGGGACAAGAAATGGCCAAGTAAAAATTTTAATAATGCATTTATCAAGAGCCACAGTGAAGTAAATTCAATGATAGAAGAGATGAAATGCAAATAATAATTCAAAATATCACTTATAGGATATGTAATTCAAAATAGTTACAAATATGTCAATGCTAAATTTTAGTGATATAAGAATCTGAAACTGAATACTAGAAGTCTAAGAATATTAAGCATAGAAGGAAATATACACATTGAGCTACACAGGAAAATCAAAGCAAATATTTAAAATACATATTTATGAAATCCTATATCATTTTTATTGTTTTGCTTTTGTTTTTACTGTTTTGTTTTCTTTTAAACTCTTTAAAACAAAAAAAATAAAATACACATCTAATAGTACCCATTAATAATATCACAGGGCAAATAAATAAAATTTGATTTTTACGAACTTTTTTCAGACCATATTAAGCAGAAAGAGAATGAAGAGAGTCTAATTATTACTCTATTCTAACCTGTGGTAGGTTGTCAGAGAAAGTTACTCTGGGAATATGTGTCAGTTCTTGTTACTCCACCAGGTCAAGACAAGGAAAACACATACTAGAACAATGGTCTAAAGGTCACACGTAGAAGACTCACTTGGCTGCTTCTTTTTTTAGTGCTCAGTTAAAAAAAAAGCACAGATTTGAGGCCAACTATGCAATGCTTACAGAACAAACCTCAGTCTGATTCTATTCAACAATACAAGACTAAACAAATAACATGTATCATTCTAATGGCATGCCCTGTTAAGCACTTAAATTCCATTATATTCATGTAGGTTACAAGAACTAGAACATGGTATATGCTAACCTGGCACTACATTGTAGAAAGGGTAAATAACTTACTCTAGCTCTATTAGCACCAAGGGGGTTACTGGGGTTAAAATCTCAGTATTTTTTACTATTATAGTTGCTACTCAAAGCTATTCTGTTAGAATAATCATTTGACATAATTTATTGGTAATTTAGAGAAATAATAGTTTAAAAATTTAATCATCTCTTCTAAGAGTTTACTGAATCAATCAACTACTTTGATATACAGGAGATACAATACCATTGCTGCTTAGAAAATCTGAATGAACTACAATATTTAAATTATCTTGAAGGAAAACACACAGGTTTTCTCCAAGAAATTTGGGCTACTGATTTCCAAAGAGGTAGAACCAAATGAAGTAAATCAGAATTACAGAGGTCAAGATCTCTGAGTCTTTCTTTATCTTACTTGTCCAGAGAAGCTCATGGAGAGATATTCAAATTACAGTTATGTTCTTCAGCCCTCAAATAAAAGTAGGCATATTAATTCATCAATTCCAAAAGAGCAATTGAATTTTATGATACAAAGTTATGAAAACAAATAAATCACTTCACATATTTTTCACTTCCTATTCCTGATAAATGATTCTGTTACTCCTGCTCGACTATTTCCAGTTAAAGAACTCTTGCTGACTCCTACAGAAATCTATTTTCCTGTTAAACATATAATCACAGTTGTCAATATTTTTTGAGCATTTATTTTGTGTCAAGTGTTTACTTGGTTATATGTTTGATATCAAATATGTATTGAATACTAAGTGGCAGGCACTGTTATATGGGCTCTAGGGATTCAGCAAAGAGCTTAGCAAAGACCTTACTTTATCATGCTTACATTGAACCATTAAATCATCAAAATAATTGATGAGATATGTGTTATACTTACACATTATTACCTTCCTTTACAAATAAGAAGAGTGCTATAGAGATTTTTTAATGCAACAGTGCTATTATATAAGTTTAGATAAATCAAGAGTTATAGCATCATCTGAGAAATATGACCAGTGTATTTAAAAAATCTAATGGAATGTATATCATGCTATCTATGGAAAAGGCCTTAGGCCTTTTCTACCCACCAAAAGGATATCATTCACACATTATTTTAACATAGAAATAGTGTGCAAAGACTTAAATACTCCAGTTACTGACTTTAAAAAGAAAAATGTCATAATTAGACAGAAAAGAATATTTTGAATTTATGAGATGGATTTTTGCATTATACTTACATGCATTGTATTGTTGTATTTTTACTATTTACAATCTTGGAGAAAACTCTAGAAAGTCAAATCAACTTCCACAAAGTAAAATGGTCCTGTTTTTACTATGCTACTACTCAGGACCCTACAAATAATACAATAAATACAGCATCTACTTTGAATAAACGGTTTCAGGCCTTGCTGAAACTTTTTAAGTTGATGGTTACTAGAGAAAACAAAGGTTATGATGAGAATCTCCTACAAATCTAGGAGAACTCAAGTGGTAGTGCTAGCAGAGGATACTCACATCCTCCAAAGGTATCATGTAGTTTTCCTGGTTCCTGCTGTAAGCTCATTAGCATAACTTCAAAATGACAAATCTAAACTCGTTTAGCCAGAAAAAGTGAACTGCAAGGCTAAGAGCTGTGATTCTGCTTAAACTACTGTAATAAACATCTTCAAAGGGAGTCCTGCCTCCTGGTACTCATTAACTTGGAGCAGTCCTTTCCCCCTTAAACTGGTGGTCCCAGTGATGTACTCTGATGAGTAAGATAGGTGAAAGGAACAGGGTATCACTTACAGAATTAGGTTACAAAAAGCTATATGAGCTGCACCACAGAGGAATCATGTGGCAAGATACCTATAATTCCAGCAACCAGTGAGCAAGAACCTGATATATAGGAGTAGCAATCTGAGTGAATTTGGACACATGAGAAGAATTAAACATCCCTAATTTAATAACTTGAAAGAAACATGATTAGCGAATTCTTTGTTGCCCTTTGAAAGTTATAAGCTTCAGAAAATGATTTTTAACAAAGTATTTTTCCAATCAGATGTAGTAATCAAAAACATTACAATGACTTAATAATTTACAATATTTTTCTTCAGGAAACATAAAAGGAAGTCACTCTTGGAGACCATTTTTGCCATTCTAGCTCCCTTGTGCTTTTAACTAGGTTTGAAATTCCCAGAGAGAAAGAATGTTAATAAGTATTTGATGTGTTACATATTCAATAAGCAAAGAAGGAAAAATATATATTTCCTTATTAGAAAAAATATGTCAAATCCAAAAACTCTTGAGGTGATACTCCCTAGTTATTGTTCGGTGTTTCCACAAGTCCCTGAAGTTGTTGGGGAAAACTAGCTAAGACAATTTCTAGGGAAAATACCTGTGCCAGGGGAAAATTACTACTAGGGAGAAAAGTGTAAAAATGACTGTATTGGGTGATACTATGTCCCCCCAAGTCCTCATATACTTTTGATAGGGCTGAGTCTGGCGCTTGTGATCAGTTTGTTGTCTAGCGCTGGGATTGGTGATGTGAGTGCTGCACTCACCCAGCAATAGAGCTGAGATACAGTGTAAAGGAGGCGGGTTTTCCTCCCTCACTTCGGCCCTCTCACTTGCCTGCTTGCCTTGCTGTTTGGTGGCCACCATGAATGACAGCCCCACCAGGCCACGCTGCCTTGGAGACAACTGAGTATGGACTGAAACTCCCGAGAAACTGTAAGAAAGAAACTTTTCCTTCCCTAATTTTGGGCGTCAGGTATTTTGTCTCAGCAACAAGTGAAAAGTAACTAAGATAATGACTAAAATGGAATATCAGGTGTATTTTTTTCAAAGTTCAGGATTGTTTTAAAAATGTACAGATAACAAGGTCATCTCTAAGAAGTTCAGAGAAAGAGAAAGATTAAATTCTTGAAATATGTGAATACAACTATTATTGACTAGAACTAGAACTCTGAATGAGTAATTTGGGATAAAAATTGATAAGATATTCAAAGAAACAAAATACTGACTCATACATTTAAAAAAGAAACATACTAAATGCCTGTGATATGGATTAGATATCAGCTATAACAAAGACTCCAAAGTAGTTATAGAAATTCAAAAATCTAAGAAAATCATAACTAAAGAATTAAAAGTTGATATGACAATCTTTAATTAAACAAAAAAACATTAATTAAAAGATAGAAGTTATAGAAAAGAACAAAAAGGAAATACTGGAATTGAAAAATGTAATAAACAAAATGAAAAACCTACTCAATAGTGGATTTAATTTACAAGGAAACAGAATTTCCCTGTGTAGAAATATCAAGCAGTGAAATGCACATTTAATTGAAATTTCAGATCAGAAGAAAAGTATAACAAATATAGAAATAAAATTTGAGGAAATAATGATCAATAGTTTTTAAAATTCTATAACTTCCCTTATCTAAAAAGATCAAAAGACTTCTACCACATAAATAAAAGGAAAATCAGATAAAGACTATCATAATCAAATTACTGAATTTTACTCAAAAAGAAATGTGTTTAAAAGCAATCTGAGATAATAAACAATTTATCTTACAAGAACAAACATAAGAATTACAACAGAATTCTCATCAGCAACTATGTGAGTGAAAGTATTATCAAGTAATATATCTGAAGTATTAAAGGCATGACACAATAACAACATAAAATTCTATAGCAGGGAGTTTTTTGATTAAGAAAAATATTTTAATTTGCAAACAAAATCACGGATCATAGCTAGTAAGCCAAAAGTCAAAACAAAATGGAATTCTGGAAAATTTCAAATAATCTAAAATAAGGAAAGAGGATAAAAAATTACAAAGACATATGGACCTATACATACTTGTCACTTTAAGAAAAACTACATATATGATTTCTCAAAAAATTAAAGCCAAGAGCTGAGGATATAGCTCAATGGCACAAGCACCTGTCTGGCAAGAATAAGGTTGTGAGTTCAATTCCCAGCAACCCCCCTCAAAAAAAAAAGAAGTAGAAAAAATGCTGGGGATTTACCTCAATAGCACAAGTGCCTGCTTGGGAAGCATGAGGTTGTGAGTTCAATCCCTGCTATCAAAAAAAAAAAATTAAAACCAAGAGATGAACCAAGTTATCCATGTGACTGTGTGTAGTGATCTCTAGGCTGCACAAGAGGGAGGGAAAACCTAGGGAAAAGATAGATAAATATTCAGCTGCTTTCAAGTTGGACATGGTGGCACATGCCTGTAATCTCAGAACTTGGGAAGCTGAGGCAAAAGAATCAGCACTAGTTCAAAGTCAGCCTGGGTGACACAGTGAATTCAAGGCCAGCTTGGATTACAGAGCAAAACTTTGTCTCAATAAACAAAAATATTTAATTGTTTTCAACATAACTACAAGTTATTTCAATAGGGAAATAATAATCCTTACAATGAAATGTTCAGGAGCAACTAGATAAGAATAGAAATGTCATCCTTATCTCAAAAATTTAGTCAAAATGAATCATATGCTTAACATAAGGAAAAAATCATAAAACTTTCAGAAAAATATGCATGATATTGAAGCAGGTAAACAAAAATTGTACCATAAAAGAAAAATGTGATTGCTATACTTTGCCAGAAGTAGAAAGATTTCATCAATTTTATGCACAATTAACAAAATTAAAATTTCAGAAACATATATAGAGAATATATAAATACACACAAATCAGTGATCAAAATGCATAAATAATGCTTAAGTTTTTAAAAATTTAATACAATAAAAGCTACAATCAACAGTTGAATGGATAAATAAAATGTTGAAATTATGTACAATGGAGTAATACACTGCCATAAAGAAAGATAAACGAGTCACTCATAGGTAAATGGACGCAACTTGAGAACATAATGTTAGTGAAGTAACTGAGATACACAAACTCAAATGGTACATGGATTCTTTTAATATATATATATATATATATATATATATATATGTATGTATTAGGAAGCAAGGAGTTCAAACACTTCCCCAAAATACAGTTCTATTGTTGCAAAAATATTTCAATGTATGTGCTAATTGGTTTCATTTATACTACTAGTTTATTTTAGTTCATTGAAAAGAAAATTTTGTGTTATCATGTTTCTTTTTTATAAGAAAATCTTTTTGGTCTATGTCTTATACTCTGAGTAACTAATTTGAAGATAACAATATACAGTGTAAAAACTATTGTTATTTTCTTATTATTTGATTTTGAAATTTTGTGGAGTTTTTTTCACAAAATAAAAAAGAAATTGTAGTACTTGTATACAATGGAGTACTACCCTTCCATAAAGAAGGATAAATGAGTTATTCTTAGGAAAACAAATACTCCCTTGGGACCATAATGTTAAATGAAGTAAATCAAACACAAATTTAAATATTGCATGGTTTCACTCATATGAAAATCACCATATATAAATAAAGTGAAATATAAAATACAGATAAAGGATAAAAGAGAAGAAAAAGGTTTTGTAATTCAGTGTGAATGATGTATTTAAAAGTCTATATTTACTATAACTTGTGTGCTTTATATGTTTTTGGACTATTAATCTGGTTATTAATCTGTATGTATGGTAATTAACTTTATAAGGGCTTATAAATACACAAATCTGATATTGGCAAAAAAGGAGGGGTAGAGAAAGAAAAGAACTGAGATTTGTTATGTACATGTACCAATTCCCTACAATGAGTGTACTCATTATGTACTGCAAACATGGACTAATAAAAAATCTTTTTAAGAGATACATTGCCATTAATACCCTATAAAATACTCCTCCACCATTCCAACACACTTATCCCACCATTCTTGCCACTTACTAAGCAGTTCTGGAAGTCCTTCTTCATCATTGTGTTTAGAGGTGCAATAAAAAGTATAATAAACGCTCCTTCCAAGGGCCATCCACTGGAGAGCAGGCTTCTGAAAGCATTACTGTGTGTCTCTATCCATCTTATTCACTGGTTCTAGCATGGGTGACTTCTGGCTCTTCCCTAGTGTCAAAATGACCATGAAAAACAAATGTTTTGAATCACTTCAGGACACTGAGGCAGCCATGACAGTTTGCCTAAAAATATTCATGAAGGAAGACTTTCAGAACTGCTTCAGAATGTGGTGAGAACAATGGGATATGTGTGTTCAAAGACAGCAGGATTGTTTTGAGCAGGATTCATGACAATGCGTCTTTTACTGTAAATGTTTTTTAACAGTTTAAACATTTACTTCAGTTTCAATCACACCTCATATACATTAAATGAATTCTGTTCAAATATTATAAAGAAATTCAGAACTCTCTGACAATAAGACAAACAACTCAATGACAAATGGAAACAAATGTGTACAAGATATTTCGCCAAGAAGATATTAAAATGGCAAACAAGTACATAAAAACTTTAACATTACTGGTCATTACTAAAATGCAAATTAAAAACACAAAGTGATGCCACTATACACCCACAAGAAGAGCTAAAAGTAAAACGACTGACAATACTATTTTGGTGGAGGAGTGGAGGATTCGGAACACTTGTATATTGCTGGTATAACTGAAAAATTGTATAGCCTTTGGGAAGTAGGCATTTTATAAACTAACTTAAAAAGTTCAATATACCATATATTTATGATCTGTAATCTCATCTCTAGATTTTGCCTAAAAGAATTGAACACATAAGTCGATGCTAGCATAGTACATGAATGTGCATAGAAGCAGTATTATTCAGAATAGTCACAATCTCAAAACAATCTAAATGTTCACTAGTGGGTGCATGGATAAGGAGATTGGGTAAATTCATGCCACTGAATATTACTCAGCAATAAAGGGGAAACAAGGAATACACACAAGAGCAAGGATGAATCTCAAATGTGTTTGCCAAATGAAAAACTCAGGCACAAAAGACTGCATACTGGATGATGTCCTCTATGTAAAATTTTAGAAGTATAATGACAAGAAGTAGATTACCGGTTTCCTCTTTCCAGGCCTGTAGAGGAAAAGATACAGGGAGGCACAGAGAAAAGCTTTGCAGTGATGTAGATGTCCTCTTTCAAGATCTCTAAGGTGCTTACATCACTATATAAAGTTGATGAAATTCAACAAACTAAACACTTAAAACTGGTGAATTCCAATAACTGTAAATTGAGAAGTACATGTAAATTGTTCAGTCCCTCGCCAGGTATTATGAATCTGTGTTGAAGAAGGTGGAGCCCAAGAAGCATATGTTTTTAAAACGTCCCTAAATTTATGATATATGGACAGATATGCAGCTGCAGGCAGGGACTAACTTTAAGACCAACTCAGTCACCAGTCCTCAATTAAGGTAATTAGCAAGAAAGCATTATCTACTTTCATGGGTCATCCCTGAGCAACTGCAGACTCAGTGCTGCCTGTGATATGATTGATTAAATGCCTCTTCTTCCACATTTCAATTAGTCTGAAAACTGGAAAGTAGCCATGTTTTCAAGGAGCAGGTCAGTAGACCAGGTTGAGCAGAAGACAGGAACACAGGAAAACAAGCAAAATCACCAATAGCATTTTAAGTGTTTATTATTACTATTACTAGTATCGATTACCATTACTTTCAGATGTATCTGTACTTTAAAACAAAAATTTTGAAGAGAAGTAAATTTCAAAAAATAAAAAATAAAAACAGAGGTAAAGTGAGGGAATAACACACAGTTGAGTTCAATTTTCATTTTCGTATTCTCTTTCAAATATGTAGAAAGCAAGTCAGTCCTAGTGAATGTTGCCTGAGTAAAAAACATTGAACTAAGCATCACAGAGTAGTAATTCTGCAGCTAAGGCATCAGATTTAAAAAGAAGATGATCCAAAGTTATAACTAAGAAATTATATGGAGATCCAGGATTGTTAAGCATCCTCATTGATTCTGATGTTCAGTCAGTTAGGAAAAAGATTATCGTTTGAACGATTGGAAAGATATTATGATAAATTTCAATTGTCACCTATCAGCCTCAAAGACAAAATGGATTGCATTTTAATGACTGCCTTTGTTAACACAGTCAGATTAATTACTGCCTTATAAATACAGAAGATACCTCAAACCATTTTTTTCAATATACTTAATACCTTGAAGGCAAGTAGAAACCATGAAAGTGGAGTCTCTCAGTTTTCAGTGCATGCTACCTGAGACATGGGACCAGGTGTTAATATAAAAAAAGTTAATCGTCCATTATAATGGAAGTCAATCACTCCAATCATTGTGGAACCCTTGAATGTTTCTGTGTCGTACATCTATGCTCAAAATGTCTGTCAGTGTCTTACAAAGAACATTGATTTCTTTTAAAGTACTCTACGCTAAATCCTGTCTCCAACCCTAGCATATATGTCTTAATCTTTTTCTAGCAGAATAATCAATCCCAAAACTTTATTATTAATCTGCCTTTAGAACAGGAGTGGTTCAAGGCAAGAACAGACCATCCAAACATATGTGATTACTTTCTGCCCTTCTCAGCCAAAAGAAGACCAGATTATATATCTGTACATCCTGACCATTGCACATCAGAAAATATTCTGATGGCCCCGGCTGGACTTCTGATTGTGATCCACATTTGGGGCTGTCAGGCTTCACTGAAAGTTCACATTGACCTCTGCAATTTGGTCTGAAAGCCAAAAAAGTTTTCTTCCTGTTTATTTTTTCCATAATGGAAGACTGAAGCCTAAAATAACTTGTTTTTCATTTTAAAAATTGTATGGAAACATAATTCCATTGTATATCAAATTGCAAAGGTGTCGAGGTCATGTGTTTCATTCATTTTAAAATGAAACATTAGCTTTCCTTCTAAATAAAGCAATAGTTGCACTCCAACTACTTCTTTAATGTGCACTTAATGTGATTGTTGGGCTTTCAACTAAAAAACATGGTGTTAGTGCTTTCTTGGATCAAGTTTTAGATTCAGGATAGGGGTTGGAGTTCCTCTGCAGTGATAAATGATGGGTATTCTAATGGGTGAGAAGATCATTAAATGAGAGAGATGATGAGTAAAACAGCAAATACCAATCAAGAACAATGTGTGAAATGGAAGAACCATACACTATACTTAAAACTTGAGTGGGCAGGATATACTAGGGAGAGGGATAAAACAAGATTATTGACTTCATTATCTCTGCCAGAGGTTTATTTTGGATAATGAAGAGACAGGAAGGTGTAGGCATAATTCAATAAAAGGTATCAAAAATATATGAATAAACATTGGATACTTAGTACAGTATATTTAATCAGAGGCTTCTAACAAGGTAGAACATGCGTTTAGTGTGAGGACTTTTCATGATGAGAACACCAGAGCAGAAGTCTAGGATAATGCCAGCACCAGGCAGAGGAACAAAGCCAGAGGTTCTTGCTCATCCTCAGAGAGCAGTGCGTCTTTAACAGGCTGAAGTACCCACAAGGGATCTGCTACTGAGACTCAGCTATGATTTACTAAGCAAGTTGGAATTTTATGATTAGCAAATCTAACCTGAAAGGCAACTCAATGTAAGTTCCTATTCTGCAGACAAAGAGGATAAATGTTCTTTTACTGAATCATCACTTAAAATACTAGAAGATAAAAAAAAATTCAAAGAAATCAAGAATAACAGAAATGTAAAAGAATTTTCTTCAAAAATTCTAAAAGATACTTCAGCTAATTTTCCCAAAGTGAATCTAAACAATGAAATAAATTTCTTGAAGAAAGGGAAAACTGAAAGTAAATTAAGGTTAATGACAACATCTCTTAAACACAACAATAATAGCTTGACAAATAGGCTGACTTACTGATTAAGAACACAAATTCTAAATCCTTAGTTCTGAAGTTCAAATCCTAGTTCTGGCTCTGTGACCCTTCTAGAGAAGTCACTTTACTTCTCCATATATCAAAATGAGCAGAATATCAGTACCTATTACATTACAGGATAGCAACAGTTAAGTGGTTTATATAATGAGAAAGCTTAGAATAATGCCTATCATATAGTAAATCTTAGATATTAGTTGTAACTTTATCACTATTATCACTAAAATTATCATTGTGGATCTGATAATCATGATTCTGAAAAGCATCTATCAATGGCAATTATTTTATTAGTACATGTTTCCAGTATGTTCCATTCTTTGTGGGGAGTTGATACATGTATTTAAAACATTTTAATTCTTTTGTCATTCCTTTCCTCTCCCCTCTCTCCCTCCTCCCTCCAACTCTTTGTCTTCTTCCCTTTTGCAAAACATTTATGTCCCTGTTTCCTATTAGCTTTTAATTTGTTCTATAACTTACTTTTTCATTTCTCATATAAGAGAAATCAAGTGATGTTTAAGTTTGTGTGTCTTAGTTCACTTAAAATTATGGTCTCAAAGTATATCCATTTTCCTGAAAATGGTTCCAGTTTATCCTTCTTTATGGCACAGTAGTAATCCTTTGTGTATAAGAAACATATTTTCTCTGTCCAGTCGTCTGTTGACAGACACATAGCCCACTTCCAAAATTTAGCTATTATAAGTTCTGTTCTTATAAATATGGGTATATAGGTATTACCACAATATGATGTCTTTAACTCTTTCAAGAAAAAATGGCAATGTAATAGAACCAAGAAGAAATGACTATTTGACTTCCTTGGTTAGACTATTAGGGCAGTTTGTCCAAAATCAGAGGTTTGATTCTTTTGTGAGCCTGCTAAATAGATTCCAGGACCACAGATTAAAACAATCAGTTTACTCAATGAATGCAGGGTTTGACAATATGACTGATGAGGAAATGTAAATTGATGAGGAAATGTAAATTCATGACTAACATTAGAGAAAATAAATCTATAAATACATTTGATGGATCATAGCTTAGTCATGTGGCTTTAATATATTATAAATTCTGTGACTATAGAAAAATTCTAAAAGATGATCTGGAGCCAGATCTTTTATTTTTATAGGAAGTAAGACTCAGAAATAAATCATTAAATAAGTAAGACCATGTGATTGCTCATGGCCAAGTGAGAACCCTTGGTCCATGCCTTATTTTGCTTTGTTTTGATTTTCCATTATCCCACATTCATTAATCATAGCATAAATGTGTTATTATTTCTGAGAATCTCCTTTTTAAAATTCTGGCTTTTTATCATTAGAGTTTATTATTCTAGTATGGACAGTTTCCAATTGACAATGCTTCAATTTTTTAATTTATTTTAAACTTTATGATGATGAAAGGTGACCCATTCATTAGAAACCATACTTGGAATTCAAAGATTTGATCTTTTTAAGGCTAGCAGTATATGGTACAATAATTCTCTTGTGACGCTCCCAGTCAGCCACACCATATCAAGGTATGAAATCAACTCTGTGTTATAAGGTTACCATATTTGGTTTGTTAGGTATATTCAGTGAATTTCTGATTAAATGATATTTTAAACTTATGATAGGTTTCTTAGGAGGCAACTGCAATGTTAAGTCAAGGAGCATTTGTTTAAGAACCTCAGTCCCAGTGTCAGAATACGTGGCTTTTCCAAGCACTGTGTTATGAAAGAATATGGAAGTCATTTAAGACACTGAGCATGAAAGGCAGGGAGTAACATCATCCAACTTAAATTTTTAACAAATCATTTTGCCTTTAATGTTAAGAATAGATGGCTAGATGGGGTAAAAGTCAATTAGCCAATTACTGAAATAGATAAAGTAAGAGAGAATCCTGGTTTAGGCTAGATGGGAGTAGTAAAAATGGTAATAGCTGTCAAAGTCTGGGTGTCTTTTGATGGTAGTGCTAGCAAACATTCCTAATACATTGATGGACAGTAAGGAAAAATAGGAGTTATAAAAAGAGACAAAGTCTTCATTTAAGAAATTTTAATTATTTTTAATGAAATGTTTCCTGCTGCAATATATACCAGGGCTTACCTTCACCTGTATGAATAGAGAGCCATCACCACCTACTTATGATCCTCTTGTGAATCTGGCACCACCAAGAATCACAGGATAGAAAATAAACAATGACATGTGACCTCAAAGGAGATTGCCATTTGGAAGAGAAAACATTTGACAGCATTACTAAGGGAGCTGAAAGTTGCAATTTGAAGTTAAATTGAAACCATTCTGGACATCTCCTGAAATGGGTGAACCAATCCCATGAAACATCCTTTAGCATGAGTGGCAAAGCAGAATTTAGGATAGAATTCATCCCCCAAAAAAGAGCATAGGAGGCAAAAATGAATCATCACCTGAAGAAAAAGGAAGTCTAATTCTAAATGTGCATTGTCGATACTTGGCTTGGTCCCTAGCTCAGATCGTAAAGAAGTAACACAAAACTGTGAACAACAGCAACAACAACAACAACAACAACAACAACAACAAAAAGAAAAACATGAAAAAGATGTTTTCTTCAAAACCCTTTAAGGTACGGAAATACTATAAAAGCCAACACACTTTTATAGACTTTCATGGAAAATAGTTCAGAAAGACAGAGAGACGGTCCTTTACCTTGGCACAGAATACGGTACAACTTTGGCATGACAAGGATTAAATGCTTCAGTAACTGTAACCACTGGTACAGGGAGCTGTATTCTTGGAAGCTAAAGTGACAATAGTTCCCTAGGATGTGTTCATAGTACCCAGCACATGTGGAGGAGAAAGGAATTTAAAAAATAGACATCATAAGTAGCAGCCTCTTTATGAATAAGTATATGTGAGAATCTCAGAAATACTTCTGTGAGTTTGGTTACCTTGTATTAGTGAGCAAGAAAGAGCCACTGTTGTCATCCTTGCCTGGCTTTTAAATAATGATGCTGGAATGAATTCTTTACACTCCAGTAACTCAGCAGCATTTTGTATAATTATATTTCATAATTAGGCAATCCATATACCCCAAAACTCACATATTTATCACATCTGCTCAAAGTCTCCAGAGCTAAAGCATAAAGCCTGAGAGGATTTTAAGGAGGATAAATTCTGCAAAATACAGTGTTGTTGTTTTCAAAATGATAAACATAAAATTTTTTAAGACACCAACCTTCATAAAAGTAGTCAGTTTACAAAAGCAATCAAAAGGACAGAATATCTGTGCACCATCTGTCCTAGCACATACATTAAGAACAGTGTTCCAAGTAATGCTTTAACAATGCTGCTTACATCCTTTTCACTCCTTAAAGAAATATCATTCTTTTTTAAAAACTCCTTCTTAAAGGACTAGCCTTCTTCTGAACACGTTAAACGGCCTCATACAACTGTATCATGTAGAAGAGAAGCCAAAATGACTCTGGATACCTGTATGTCAATCTCACCCAAGTTCAAGAACTTTCTTAATCTTGAATTATAGATTGAACTTGCTGCCACACCTCCTTATTCCTAGAAAGCATCTCCTTGTTTTCTTTTGTTTACTTGTTTGTATTTCTATCCTACTTTCTACTCATAAGTCTTTGATTGTATTGTATGCCTCTAATTCCAAATGATGATGAGATTAGTCTTACTGCCACTGTTATGGTTTGTATCTAGGTGTTTCCCCAAAGCCTCATGCAGTTATTACCTTTTTCAGAGGTAGCTGAATCTAGAGTGTGTGATGCTGGGATTTAATCAGTTCACTGATTGGTTTGGTACCACCCAAATCCCAGTAGTCTGAATAAAATAAAGGGGCAGAAAGATACTGCTAACGTCTCTTGTTACTTTTGCTGTCTTCCACTGCCATGAAATGTTGCCGCACTGCCAGATCACCCTGCCTGGAAGCCAGTAGATTATGGTATCCTCCACAAACTGTGATCTAAATAAATCTTTCTGCTTTAACTTTAGGTGTCAAATATTTTGTCTCAGCAATGAGAGAAAACTGAGACAACCACCATAGCCCTTACTATAAGCACAGGAAAGAAGAGAAAGTCCACAGAGTATGTGACAATATACTACACAGCTTCCAAGAGAAAAGGGTGCATTGTGGAGGTTCTTTTAGAGGATGCAACATGATGTTCTCCAGCCAGTGGAGGAGATAATAAGGGGCACTGGGACCCAGAAGATGAATGTGGGAGTGTGGAGGTTGAATAGAGTTCTCATGCAAACAAACTCAGTGTGTTCCTTGGAAAAACTGAGCAGTTCTTCTGTGCACTATTAGAAGGTGGCAAGATGACTCTTGGGTCAAAAACCCATGAAAAATAAACTGATAGTGAAAAGCTTTTTCCAGGTAAGTATATATAAACTAGAAACACAGCAGGACTTGGGAACCCACCACAACAGAAACCATACGCTGAAATCTTCACAGTGAACCTGTTCAGAAGTGTGACAGGAGCTTTACCATCACATTCCAAAGTCTGTCTTCTCTGGCACTTGGCCAACTAGCTGAACTTCAAATCTTAACATAGATTTGCCATTTTCACTGCTGTCCCCTGTCCACCAACGTCCATTAAGATTTCTGTGCTGGGGAAGTATGAAGACATGAGCATTCACTTGGGTGGTGGGGGAAGTAAACGCAAAGGATCATTTGCCAGGATAAGACATCTCTAGCAAACAACTTCCCTCTTTTTTTCTGAAAATCTCACCAGCTTGTTGTCACTGGTGCTGCTCTTGTCTGTCTCTCAGGAAACTGCCAATCTTCCCACTCTGCATGCAACCCAGAAGCAATGCTCTGCTCAGCACTGTGCATCTAGCCCACTTTGGAGTCAAAAAAATCTGGTTTTGTATAAAGCAATCATATATGTGTAAGAAAAGACAGGGAGGGAGGGAGGGAAGGAGAGGGAGAGAAAGAGAGGCAGAGAAAGACAGGGAGAGAGAGAGAGAGACAGAGGGAGAGATTGATTTACCTGCCGATGAGCGAGAACTCGCCCACCACGCCGAGGCGCCGCATGGCGCTCAGGAGCCCCCGCACCGTCATGCCCTCGCAGAAGCAGACCACCACCCTGGCCTTGGGAAGTCGCTCTCGGAGCTTGCGGAGGAGGCGGTCGAAGCTCTTCTCCCCAGCATTGCTGTAGATTTTGTCCGAGTGGGCGATGCAGAGGCCTTCCTGAGCAGCCAGCTCTTTGAAAGCGTCCATTCCACTCTCCCCATAATTCCCTGTCCAGAAACAACCAGCAGAGGTTCAAGGCCACTGTACCAGGAACAACACTTAAAAACTGTAATAAGGGTTTCTTAGTTGCTGGAAACACGGAAGACAAATTTGCTAAATAATTTGTAAGTATAACTGGGACTGAAGGAAGCTCTGGATGGATTCAAGAGTGATCCAGTGTACTCAGATAATTTACACCATGAAGTAATGAGAAACTAGTCACTAAGGTGTCCACAATGAGACAAGTTTTGGGAGATGAAAGAGTGCCATCGTATCTTACATGATGAATAGTTAGTCCCAGAGTTTCGTGGGGTGACCAGAACCGTGGGGTAGGGAGCTCTGCTGGTCTTACCTGGCACCAGGGTCAGTGAAGACACCCGTGGTGTTTCTGAGCCCTGCTACATTTCCATGAAGAGCCGGTGTGCAAAGCAGACTGAACACTGGGCTGACCAGAAATGTGCAGACCACGAATAGCTATGAGGGTGCATCCAAGTCTACCATTCTCTGTTGAAATGATAGGTCATACTTTTGACCGTTTTGACAGCTGTTTTTAATATCTTTATTTATTTATTTATTTATTTATTTGCGGTACCAGGGATTGAACTCACAACCTTGTGCCTGCCAGGCAGGCACTGAAGCCACTGAGCCAAACTCCCGGCCCTTGTTTTTAATGTCTCTAAATGTGAGTGTCAGGCATCCCATTCTCTGTATACTTCTGTTATCATTCTAGCTTATATATTCTATGACCCTACCACAGAATTTCTTCAACCTCGTTAAAATTTAAAATCAATTAATCTCCTCCTTATTTTCTTCCATCCTTCCTTTTATTTCTCTTAGCCTTAGAGCATATCTACATTATCATTCCTTTGCAAATGCTTAATTCTCTTTTTTTTTTTTTTTTTTTTTTTCCGGTACCAGGGATAGAACTCACAACCTCCCGCCTGTCAAGCAGGCACTTAAGTCACTGAGCCAAACTCTCAGCCCTACTTTTTTTGAGGTAGGATCACACTATGTAGCTCAGGCTGGCCTTACTTGTGTTGTAGCCCAAACCAGCCTTGAACTCACAGTGCTCCACCTACCTCAGCCTCCCGAGTGCTGTCCCTTGTATTTTCTTGATAAATCGCTAATACTAGTTAAACCCCACCAGCCACATATTCCACGTCTATAACTCAGTTCTTTAATCATGACTGAAATGAACTCATAACCTTGTTGGCTGGTTTTATTAACATTCATGTACTAGAAGGCATAGTCAATAGTACTAGAAAATTACACTACATCACCCCTGTAAATAAACTTCCTTAGTTTCTAACATGATTTTTTATCTTACTCTCCTGTTTTCAAATCTTCAAACTACTGACTCCACTTTCATTTTCCATCAACTGAGTGTCTCATTTCCTATTTCAGTAAGAACACAGAAAGAGACAAAAACCAACTCACTACAATATCTATGAATCTCTTTTCACTGGCAATTAAATTCTCTGGCATCCTTCCTATTTCAAATTTGAAAAGCTTAAGGATAGAGCCAACCTTTGCTCAAGGACATAGATCCCATCGCTGTTTCTCTATTCTGGAATTATTTCCTGGAATTGTTCCCTCTCGCTTGCATAATCAGTTTATCCCTCATAGAGGTGTCAATTTAAAAAAAATTGCTTGGACTTATTGTCCTACTTGTGTTACTGTATCATTCACTACTCATATTCGCAGCTATAACAGTTACCCACATCAATATGTTTGCTTATTGTTTCCCACTGCCCCTTTTTCTGTATTTTTAAAATTGAGATATATATTTAGTGTGCAAAACCTTGCATATATTTAATGTAGAATCTCAGAGTTTGAATACATGCATAGTCATCATATCAGAATCTTCACTAGCCAAAACTTTAGTTTTCAAGGTCACTAATAATCTCCCTGTTGCTGTATTGCAGATCTGTTCTTTGTTTGTATTTTCACCATTTAATTACATCCAAAGTCACATCATCCTTGAAACAGTTTATTTCCTTGTTTCCTAAGACATGCATCCTCTCCCAGTTTCCTCGCTACTTTGGGACCACTCCTCAATGTATTCGCTAGATTTTCTTTCTCTGTTTAACCTCTAAATACTATCATGTAAGAACACAATTTTGGAAAACTTTCTCTAAATTTTCACTCCAGTCAACTCATTCAGTCAACTAAATACTATGCTGAGTCCCATATACAGTAATGAAATTGTTTTGAATTAAAGAGTATAAACATAATCTAACATAATGCTAGCAACCTATGAAATTAATATTACAATTTTTAAACAAAAAATTAGAACACTTTATACTTTGTGGCTAACATATGCTAACACAAATATTATCATTAAAATGCACATGTAAGTTTAAGGACTGACTGAGTGTATGCATGTATGCTTGTTTGTGGGTACCTTTTATGAACTTCTTGCTGGATACAACCTTCCTGGCTTGATGGTTTATCAAACCTACAGAAGCAGGGATAGTGTTATGACAGGGACTGTCTTGGTGTACCTGCTCCCTTTATGGGAAAATAGCAACGGAAAAATGATGGTTTTTGCAAGAGTAATGATTTCCTGTTATATTTTTATGACACTTACATGTTGTTTTCTGTTAGCTTTTTTCTCCATGTCATAAAGAGCTCAAGTGAGAGAATCAGCAAACTAGATCATTTCATAAAGTTCTAAAATAAACACAGAGAGGCATCTATACCTGTAACTTAAATAAAAACTCAATGAAAGTCTCACCATAGACAAATGTAGACTTTAAATGCATTCTTAAAATGAAATAATAAAAGCCCTCCAAAGAGAACTTAGTGCATCACAGAAAAATAAAACTGAGGAACAACCTGGCATGAGGTGACCAAGAATGGAGAATAAAGCATTGCAATTATAGAAATCGTCACAACTCTGTGTGTTATAAATAGGAATCTTGGAAATAAAGGATTGTAAAGCTCTTAGGTCAATGTCAAAGTCATGTTTGGTTTTAGATTCTACAATTCTCACGAGACATGGAGAGTATTCCCTGTACTTTTTTCTAAGCTCTTGGAAATTTAAATTCATTATCACATGTAATTTAATAATCACAAGTCTTTGAGATGCATTTCTTGACCTTCATTTTTTGCAAGAGGCAACCAAGGCTGCCATGAGAAATTCTTTAAGGTTATCTCCTTACCTAAGATCCAGTATCCAAACTGGTTGATCTGCTACTACATCTCAATCAGTCATAAGGAATAGCTGACAGCACAATGACCTGGAAGGACAAGGATCACTTGACCTCAATGCCATTGGATGAAGAAATCAGCCAGTTTGTGGTGATTCTCCAACTTGGGTTCTATACCTGAGCCCTTCTAAACTGGTGTTGTTCAAGATGAGACTGGATATGTGCTGTTGTAAGTTGTTCGTTTTTGTTCTCTCTAACTTCTGTGTGTCTCAGTTCTGTCTTGATCTTGCATGTAAATTTCCTTACATGCTACCACCTGAGATCCCAAAGGCATGATTCATTCACATTTGACTGGCCAGACCCACAATGATGATAATGTTAGAGGACTCAGTAGGTGTTTGGAGGGAAGTTGGAGAGAAACAACATTTCCTAGGCATTAAGTGGGACCACCAAATAAATTAAAAGGTTGCCAGGGAAGATTGAAGTGTTGTTTCTCTTCTAGGAGATGAGAAAGCTCAGCTGTGACTCCCAGAAGTACTTTCCACATCTCCTCCTACCCCACAGATTTCAAACAGCTCCTATCTGTTTCCACTGAGAATGAAGAAGGGATGAATTTAGACTTTTGCATAAGGAATTTAGTAAAAAGGAAGAATTTTTCAGTAATGATAAGCTTTGAATAGTAAGTTTCTAGAACACGCTGTAGAAATTTTTTTTAACAAAGTACTTTTAAAAATGGAATGCTATCTTATTTGTCCAGCAGATCTCAGGTAATCAGTTGACAAAAACTGTATGTGACCCACAGGACCAGACCAGGAAATGAGTCCTGGGACTGCATGAAATAAGGAGAACTTTAGGGTGTCTAGGGCAACGGATAGTGTTTTTTCCAAAGTGAAGTATTTGTTCTTTTAGGAAGTGAAAAAATATCTAAATATTTTCCCTTCATCAGTGTTTCTTCTCATATAACTGATATGCAAATATGCAGGGATGAGCAATGTTGAATATATTTGCTTGACAAAGAAAGTTATAAACACATGCATGCAACACACACACACACACACACACACACACACAGCATTTGATCTAGGTTCCACCTGATGGTTGATGTATTACTTGAGCCACCAAATAAAACTCAGATTCGTTCTTAAGTATCTGTACATCCTCAGTGTTTCAGGAGTAGAAATCAAAATCAATATAGGACCTAGTTTTCAGTGCTTTTTTTGTTATGGTGGCCTTCCATACATGTGATTATGAAATCTAACACAATTTTTTTTCAAGACTTGTTTGATCAGTAATACTTGACTATCAAGTCACTGTAATGTCTTTTAATCAGTTGAAACATTTTTCTATCTGACTGCTTCAAAATCGTATGTATGTTACAAAATTCAGATTGTAGATATTATTTTTCCATTCTTGAGATGGTTTTGCATTTTATCCTCATTTTTAGTGCCTTTCTGAATGTTGCCCTTCTGTAAAAAACATTGTCCACACATATTACTTTAAACTATACTTGTCATTATTCAAATAATAGAGACTTGTCTGTGAATTCTATATTTTTCCTTATAAATATTCCTATCCATTCTGTTTAGTTTCTTAGTTATATAGCATACCTTGATTTGCTTTTAACATATTTTTATCATATAACTCAGACAGAAATTGAAATTTTCTCACCATACTAAGTTTTCTATGTTATGAGCTTTGCCAGATGCTCCTTTTCTCTTCCTCTCTTACTCTCTAGGTTTTAGGCAACATCATCACAGGAATAAAGTCTGTTATAAAATCTGTTACGTCCCAGCAACATATAGCACATTTCTGTGTTTCGGTCTTGGTGTTGTGTGCCAGTTGCCTCGCTGGAGGTTGTCATACAGAGTGTCATTCTGTAAACCATGAACCTTCTGCTCTAGTAGGACTTCTCTATTCCTTGCCTCTAAAAATACCTTTTGTTGTGCTTGCTTCGGCAGCACTTATACTAAAAATACCTTTCGCAGGTTCACACTCACTCCTGTTCCCCCCAAGCACCAGCCCTTAGCTTGAATTCTTCAAGTCCCAGTTTTTTCCTACTTTTTCCCAAAAGTATTCTGATTGTCCCTGCTCTTTTATCCCCAAATCTAATGTTAAGGTATTTCTCAATTCCCAGTAGCATGGAAGTTCTGCTTTGCTGCTGAATCGTGTTTGTTCCATGTCTTCCCAGCTATATCACAAGTTAACGTAGGTGGTTATAAAAAACGATGGCTGTGAATTTCTGAATTAGATGTTAACTCTTAGATGCACCAATATGCCTCACTGTGCATGTATTTAACCTCTTAGAACTTCCATTGCAACTTCAAATGGAGTTGTTATAAATAAATGAAATGCTTAGGTGTTTATCACAATACCAGACATGGAGTAAATATTAGTAAAATTGAAGGGTAAGCCAGTGTATGATTTTTAGTACCTTTTAAAATGCAGAGCACAGGGAGTTTTAAAAATTGAGAATTCAATAAAATATTTGCTAATAGAATGAAAATACAAAGCTCTACAACAGCTCTTAGTGTATACAATTACATGGCCCCTGAATTATTTCTAATGTTTTACTATAAATTGATTTCCTATATATTCACTACTTGGTATTCAGATATTAAACATATAGAAATATGTAAATAAATTCTTTAACATGGAGAAAGGGAAAAGGAAGCCTGAGAGGCTGAATTCAAGAGTGAGAAAAAAAAGGAGTGGGATTTTTTCTGAGTGTATTATTTTTAGTTTGACATTGCTCATGACCTGGAGGACAGCTAAATAGTACAGGTCCCTTAGTCCTCTTTCTATTTATGGAAAATATACTTGCAGTTTAAGACTCAAACTAGTTTTACTTTATGCAGTTTTCCTGATTCTTCACCCATATCACCTGTACCTGACACTTGTACTGGTCTTCATCATATCATTAATTTTGTTGCTTATAAATGAAAGTTACACAACTTTAAATTTAATGGGAGGTAGTTTTCTTCCCATTTTATTTACTCTTTGCATCTAGTCCTGTTATTAATATAATGAGAACAACTCAGTTTCTTGAAAGACAAATAAAATGCTTATGAATGCAATTTTAAAATATAAAGATTTATGAAAGAATGCTATTATTTCTGTATTAAGGTTCCTCTTATGGAAATTATTTGCAAGTGTGGAGACTTTCACACAACAGAGAGTGGGTCAGTGTAAACATGTTCTAGTGCATGGCTCTCAGCTCTCTACCAATTAATATAATTAAGAATCACTGTCTAAACAAGAATATATAATTACAGACATCAAGAAAAGCATTTTATAGGATCAGTTAGCCTACCTAGAACATATTACAAATTATGGAAACACACGTTCAATTACTTTTTGCTTTTAAGAGAAATAAGCAAGAATCTAGAAGTCAGAAAATCTAGTAACTGTTTCAATTGTAACATTAACAAGCTTTATTCCACCTCTTTGTGCCTCAGTTTCCTTGTCTATAAGCCAAGAGATTTGGGTGCCTGTGACCTTTAAAATCCTTTAAAACACAAGGATTTTCTTATTGCCATTCAAAGAGTATTCTTGCTTGTTTAATCTTCATATGTTTTGATAAAGGAGTCAAATCATTTTTGTGATTGAAGTCCAAGGTTTGGTGCCTTGGCAGTGAAGTTATTTCCTTTGTAGCATAACCTTCTGACAGACTGACAGTGACTTTTGCTGAGAGTCTGCTGGTGATGACTATTTACCTTGTGGATTCCTGAACCTGCATTTATTGTGAGAAAGCAGCATCTGACTTCCTTCCTGAGTCCTCTTCTGCACATGAATAAGGCATTTACTTGCCAGCTGCTGTCTTCTCCCTTATAATCAGTCAGCGCCTCTTGTCTCAGCTGTGACAAGTTTCCACCTTCTGGGAAGTGAGAGTTTCGTGATGTCTTGATGCTTCTGTTTGGGGTTCACAGGACTGAATGAGGACACTGAAGATAATTAAGAGGCTCATACACTAATTTGATCATTTACTCTTATGAAGAAGGACATGAGAAAGCTTTCTTTTCAGTGATATGGGAAAATCTTACTAGGTTTCATGACAATGCTCATGAATTTCTATATATGTTAAAATTTAAGTCTCATTCTTTTACAGTTATTTTACCTAAATGACTGCTGCCTATATTTATTTTTTAAATTTTGAAAACTTCTCCTAAATTGTCCAGCAATTGTTTGAGCTACATTCATCAACGGTGAATGAACTTTTGCCTTGCCTATGCTGAGTATTAATAATCTTTGAAATTTTGAAATGTTGATAAAATGTCATTTTAATTGTACTGTTTCGATAATTAATAAGATTGAATTTTTTAAATGTTTGTTACCACTTATTTCTTACTCTAAGTTGCTTCTTTTTACTGTTGGCTATTTTGCTATTGGTCTGTCACATCCAAAGCTATTTGACTATAAATATAACTATCTGAGTCCTCTAGCTACATCATTCAACAAATTACAAAGAAGTGCTCCATGGAGCTTACATTCCAGAGAGGATAAAAAGTTGAAATATCAAGTATAGGTATTGAGATAAAAGTTAGAGATGTAATCAGCATTTACTGGGAAGTGATTTTAAATTCACCAAAGAAGATGGCATTTTAGTTGAGATATGATGGACAACAGCCTCTGGTAGACAAGCAGCTTTTCAAGTGATGGAAATGGCTAACACTGTGAGATGGAAGAGTTAGGTGTAGCCAGGAAGAGAAAGATAGTTCTGGGGCTGAAGAAGGTGAGAGAAGGAAAATCAAAAGAGACAGAACTGGAGAAGCTGAAAGGTTCAGCCCATCCAAGCCTGGCAGTTCAGGGAAGGGGAGTTCTACTCCAAGTATATTGGGCAGTAATTGGAGCTTTCTGTAAAGGAGCAACATAACCTGATTTAAACCTTAACAGACACTCTGGGTGCTAGTTGTGAAATGAATTGTTGCAAATAAGAAAGGAAGTAAAGTCTGCTTACGAGGCTAGGGTAGTTGCATAGGTAAGAGCTGATAGCTACTTGGTGTAGGGGATACTGTCAACGGTCCTCCTAGATTCTCTTTTCCTGCTTGGTGTACCAATTTCTCCACTGGTACATAAGTAGGTGTCTCTGAATCCCAGCTACCTACTTCCTAAAAGCTATACTTCCTCTTCCCTCTAGTGAATCTTAGTAAATGACAACAGATTCCAAGGTGGAACTGTGTATAATGTGCTCTAATCTTCCTCGTGGGACCACCCTAAAACTAATTTTAGCTGCTTAGCTTTCCTTTCCTGAATCTCTGGCTTCTCTTCTCCTCCATACATTTTTAGACAAGAATATTCATCTTAGATTCTGTTTTAGGGAATGTGGAAGAAGTTGATTTAGATTAGCAAGAATGAATTAGGAATACTCTAGAGATAGATTCTGCAGAAAGGGAACTGGTATGTGAGAAAAACACAGAAATTAAAATTTCCTAGGAGCTGACCACTGTGACTCACAGTCCCAGTTTGGAAGACTGAATGAAGAGTATCAGTTGAGCCCAGAAGTTTGGGACCAGCCTGGGCAACACAGGAAGGTTCCATCTCAAAAAACAAAGAAACACCATGAAAGCAAACTAATTCCTAAATTTTGTTGATAAACAAGGATTTTTTTAAAAAGAAATTTAGCAAATAAAGACACTATTTCCAGATAGAAGCACATTTGGAAGGTAGAGAAGAGAAAAGTCATTCCAAATATGTTAGGATTGAGATTTAAGATATTTATGAATGGATACACTGGGTAGGCAAATTAATATTCTAATCTTTGTCTCCAAAGGATAGGTCAGCCTGAAGATCTATATTCATTTCCCCTGTGCAACCCAGAAGAATCTTTAGTTTGTTTAAAAAACATTGTCTCTCTCAGCGTCTCTCTCTCTCTCTCTCCTTAATGACAGTGAATCTGGAAGGTATACATTTCATCATCTACTGAGTCTCTACCCTAAGAAAAGATGTAACAGGGTCGGGATGCCCTCTTTGTTCACTCTGAGTTCATAAAATGGTTGGGCCACAAGCCTGACCATTTCTTCTTCATCACAACAGAGCACTTGAATCTGAACCCAGAAAGCTTGGCTTTTTGCAAACTCTCTTCATTGAGCAAGGGGCTAGAAGCAAAACGAATAAAGTCTGAGCATCATTTGAGCATTATTCTTAATAGTAAATACTGTGAATAAAATTTGTTTAAGCAGTTTCTTTATCTGGTGCAGTGAACTTGTCATATTGAAGTTAAAAGAAAGTATACTTGGTCCAAGGAGGGTAAAAAAACATGAATGTTATTTAATCATAAAATAGTTGTATAATTTAAAAAGTTAAAATTTATAAAGATCTTATATCTTAATTACCTCCTTTAATCTTCACTACCAATTTTTTGTCTTGCCTAGAAATAATTACCTTTGTTTAAAAAGGACACTGAAGCCTAGCAAAACAAGAAACTTGCCCCAAAATTGTCTGAGCCAGGATTTGAACTCAGATGGATCTGTCCTTGAAGCTATGGCTCGTAATTATTCACCATCACCATCTTTTATGTTTCAGACATTGGTGACTTTCTGAATACTATCCATTCTCCTCTCCTCTTTGCTCAAAATTACCCAGCTTTTGTTTAAAATGATGTTGAGTAACCAAAACACCTACCTTCCTAGACTCCTTTAAGGATAAAGAAGTTTATGACCCTGTTCTTTAAGATGAGATTTAAGCCAAAGTTGCAGCTTATGGGAAAGTCAGATAGTAGGTGTGCCTCTTAAGCCCTTTTTTCTTTCTCTTTTCTTTAGACCAGTATATGAACCTAAGCCTGGAGGTGCAAAAAGCCAAAATGTAACAATAAGGACAAAACAGGAGGATGGAGCCTCTATATACAAGCAACAGGAGTAAATGACACAATATCGAGAAACCTGGTGGCATCACTAATCTGCAAACCAGTCCTACGCTTTCCATTCTTGGTGCTCTCTTGCATAAGAAAACTGAATCACTGCCTGATAAGCCACTATTACACTAGATTTCTGTTGTTGTAGATGAGCACATTTACAATACTTTTGTGGACTGTTTTTATTTCCACAAAACTCACGAATTGAAATCCTTATGACTGTGTGGCTATATTTGGAGATGGTGCCTTCAAGACTTAATAAGGTTAAAAAGAGTCATAAAGTTGGAACCCAATGCAAAAACATTAGCATCCTTTGAAAAAGCCACACCAGTAAGCTTGTGCACTCTCTCTGTGAGTGCGAATCAAGGAAAAACCAAGTGAGGACAATGAGAAGTTGCCAACTGCAGGCCAGGGTGAGGGACCTCGTCATACATCCAGTCATCTTGAATCTTAACCCTGGACTTCACAGCCTCCATAACTGTGAGCAAATAAATTTATTGTTGTATAAGACACCTACTTTATCATATTTTTATGGATGTCCAAGAAAACTAATACAGTACTCCATAGTTGACTCTATTTGCAGGTTCTGCATTCACAGATTCAACCAACCACAGATTGAAAATATACACTGAAAAAATTCCAGAAAGTTTCCAAAAGAAAAACTTGAAACTGCCACATACATAGCACTATGTTGAATCCACACAAATGAAGGGCTGCATAGGTAAACTCTGCTATAGTTTCCTGCTATTTCACAGGTCCTCGGTCTCTCCACAACACCGGGTGTTTGAGCTTTGCAATCTCCTGTCTGCTGTGTTCACTACTTAGTGACATGATGCTTCATTTCCTTGAAAATGTACCTTCTAAAATCTTCAATTCCCAAAGAGACTTCTAAAAAGCAATTAAGTGGTCAAAGAAATTCTTCAAAGGCTGAGAGGGAGTATAAAGAAGTACCTCTCAAGAAAATAAAAATCTTAGATCTTGTGAAAAGTAGCATCATGATATTTGCCTCTGTATGAACATGTACTGATGTTTTTTTTGTCATCGATCCCTAAACAATAGAGTATAGCAACAATTTAGATATTATTTATTTTATGTTAGGTATTATAAGTTACCTAGAAATCAGTAGAGAATATCGGAGGATGTGCACAGGTTATAGGCAAACACTGCATAATTTTACCCAAGGAACTTGAGCATCCATGGATTTTGGTGTCTGAAGGGGTTCTAAATTGAATTCCCTGGAAATACCAAGGGAAAACTCTACATGACAATTCATAATAAAATTTCCAGGAAGAGAGCCAGAAGTGTTGACTGTCTGTAACTAGGAGTGTCCTGTGCTGTTTTCTCATTCCATCTTCTTGGGTAATGTCACAATGTGGGGTTCATATCAGGAAATCTTTCAGATTCCTTATAGCAATAAGCATTTGGTGATTCTAGAACAATATGAATCAGCACTGTTTCATTATCTAGAGCTTCATGTCAAAACATTTTCCATATTCCCAGTACTCAAAGTAGACATCTGCTTAACAGATTTTTTTCAACAGCTTTTTCTTTTCTCAATCTGATTTCTTTTACAAGTGTATTACTGTAGGGGAAGAGAAACCATTTGTTGTGAAATCATTTAAAATTTATCTTGCTTGTGGACTCATTTTTACCAATATTCACTTTTAGTATGCAGCCCTTGAAAAGCAGGGTAGAAGACACCATCTTCAAAAACAGCCAATAGGGGAGAAAACAAGGCCACTTAAAGAATAAGCTCTCTAGATGAACCTGCACTAATAGGAAAACATACTGCCCAGCAGTGCTAGACTGACATTCAGCAGCAGCCAGCTGTTCTTTTACCCCTCCAAGTAGCTACTTTTAGCCAGCTTTGGCTCAGCAGAATTAGCCCAACCCTATTACTAAGCTCTTAATTGCCTATTTAACCTGGCTTTTTATATCTTTTGCATCATCAATAAAAAATGCAACTTAACCAAGTCAAAATAGATTTCACTTTGGGTCAAAAGAAAATTAGGGTATAGAGAAAAAATAATACCTTTCATTCAAAGGACATGTGGGCCTCTTGCAATAAGTGTAATGAACTAAAAAGCCTTGCCTGAGCTCTCACAACAAGCAACTTTTGTTTACAACACAAGTAGCACTGTGTATTGGTGAGAAACAGGACTCTGGGTCCAGTGGGGCCTAGGCTTAAATTCTGATGCAAGAGTATTCTGCCTGTATGTCTTTGTGCAAGCCAGTTAACTTCTCTGCTTTGGTTCCCTTATCTGTGAAACATAGGCAATAGTAACCAGTCCTTAAAGTTGTGAGCTTTCAATTATTTTGATGTGTGCGCATATGAGCACTTCCATGCATTTGTGGCAGATAAGAGATTGCTATTATTTATGACAAGCAGCATATAAGAGCTTGCAATTATTTATTTAGGTAGCATCATGAGCTATATGTGCCAAGTTCCACAAAAGACGCTCTTAAATCATTATCTCCCCTTCATATACAATATAACTGAAATATGAAGAGGTTGCTGCTTTTCCTGCATACAGAAAATGGGAGAGAGAGGAACGTAGCCTGGGTGGCCAGACTCCAGAATCCATGGTCTTATTCAAAGTGCTATAGCAGAATGAGACACATGATGATGAGCCTGCAAGAGTGAGTCAGATGGGTCAGGGAGACTGTGAAGAGGGTGACAGCCTGTATCTATGCACGATGCTGAGCAAGACAGAGTCAACGAAGTGCCAAGAACACAACCAAGTAAATGTCACCGGGCATTTTATCTTGGCCTCAGGCCAGGGTGCTCAGGATAAGCTTTACATATGATAGGATTACAAGTGTAGACAAAAACCCATTTACCAATATCTGAAATTCCACAGTTAGCAAGACATTACTTTTCTCTTTCTCTTGCAAAAGAGAAATGACCCTGGGATAGTTAATCCATTAAAGCCCTGGTACACTAACTCCACTTGGATCCTACTCTTCTGGATAGCAGGAGGCAGCTGGAGGCATCAGGGTGCCATGGAGACAAAGGGTCACAGAGCACAGCAGTGCCTTAAAGGTAGAGTTGTCCATCTTGTCAGATGGCTGGGTCCCAGGTGCTTTCTCTTGATTATTCTTAGATCACTTACAAATGCCATCTGATGGTGAATTATCCCTGCATCCTGTTATTTAAGTAGAAATTGTCTTCTGTAATCTCCCTTCGTCTATATTCAGGCTCTATTTCTCTATGAATTAATATGACATGCAATTTAATTAATAACTCAAAAATGAGAATGAGTCAATGTCTACTTTTTCAATTTGAAATTAAATCATCATGAATTTTCACCAATAAAAAAACAAAGAAATAAACATTATCTAGGAGAAGCTCAAAATTAGGGATCATATATTTTAGACAAGCCTGACCTGTGACAAATGAATCATTCATAGGACTAGATCTCCTCTGAGATTCTTTCCAGTTCCAAGAGTGTTAAGGTGACAAGACTTACAGGCATCGTTAACTTAGCCATTGCAATGACATCCTGCCAACCTCTATGAATGCCAAATAATAGCCTCCAATATCATTGGCTCTTTGCAGAGAGATGGTGGCAAAAATAGAGGAATTCAAATAACCCAGTCCCAGGTTTTCCCACTACCACCACAGGACAAAGATAGAAACATACTATGTCTGCTCTGATTTGGGTGTGGATCAAGTGTGCCCCTTAAGCATTGTGTTAGTGTTTACTCCCCATTGTCATGTACTAAACCAACACTGTGTTTAGAAGTGGAGCCTTTGGGAAGTAATTAAGGTCAGATAAGATCAGCATGTCAGGATCCTCATGATTGAATTCCAATGACTTTATAAGAAGAGGGAGTGAGACCAGAGCATACACACACTTTTTGCCTGTTGTCATGTAATGCCCTGCACCACCTCAGAACTCTGCAGGCAAGAAGACCATCAGTAAATTCAGGCCCTTGACCTTAGACTTTCAGAACCATGAGCCAGAACAAACCTGTTTCCTTATGAAGTTATTGAGATTTGGGTATTTTATTATAGTAACATAAAATGGACTAATACAGAAAGCTCTCCTAATCAGCATAATCTCTTTGTTATTCAGCATCTCTGAGCATGCACATGGCTAAGTAGAGCTAGCTTTGGGAGGCGGGGCAAACTAACAGAAGAGAGCCCATAGGATAGAAAAAAATCATAGGTATATAGAAGAGTCAGACCTGAAACAGGATGATTACAAATGCACATCAAATGCTGAAGCACTGGCCAGGAGAGGGAGTGCCCCCACCATTGTGAAGGATAGAATAAACTTCCCCAAGGAAAGAGCACCTTCAATAGGTTTTTAAAATCCTGAGTCTTTTGATTGAGAAGAATCAGAAAGTAAGGGAACCAAAACTACAGCTTTTCCATGGCTTCCTGGGGTCTCTCTAAAATTGGAGCATACACCGATCTTTGCAATTAATAAAAAATAAATAAAAGGAAATAGACAAATGACAAAATGTACAATTCCAAATACATACACCTATGTGTACCCATGGACCTATCTACATGTGTGATATATAATAGGGTCAAATTTAACTTAGATAAATTTTATATGCCCATTAATGATAAAACCACTTTATTTTACTGTACCTGTTTCCCCTATAACGTATCACATTCTTCATGGTCAGTTGAATCTATCCATTGACATTGTTTTCAACCAGGTCCTCATTATCACTCTCATGCCTATTGCAACACTCTTCATTGGGGTCTCCTCATGTCACTTATTCCTCTCCAATCCACTTTCAAGCTAGAAATCATAGTTACCTTAAATGTAATTGGATCAGTTCACTCAGAGCTCAGACCCTCTGAGAGAATAAAACTGACAGAATAAAACCCCAAACACCTTCATGACTTAAAATGTCCTGTAACCTCCAGCCTTCCCTCCTCTCCAGCCTTATATGTGGTTACACTGTCAGTTCATTTTTGCAGCCACACTGGACTGTTTTCAAATGTGCAAGTTCTTTTCTTGCTCAGAACCTTTACTCATTGATTTCTTACTGCCTTTTTCAGGCTTACTACCATGAATCAACAAATTTAACTTCTCTGCCTTCCCCACATTTACAGAGTTCATCCATGAATCTACCCTATATAAAGCGGCCTCCAACTTGGCTCCCTCTCCTTACTCTTTATTTCCTTTCTAACATTGAGGGTCACCTATGGATAAGCATGTAACCATGTATTTATTAGTGTGACTTTTTGTTTAATGTCTATATATCTTATTGCTATGTATACTTTCTAAAGGTCAGAGTCACATCTGTACCACATTTGTCCATCAGAGTCAGTACAGTGCCTAGGCAATATATCAATCAAGGACCCTGAATGAATGGATAAATTCACTCACAAGTAATTTTGGATCATTTGAAGCAGTAATATATTAGTCATCTTCCTAATAAATTCTTTGACCTATTAGAGTGTAGTTGTACAGTCATTCGTATTATCATAGGGAATTAGATCCAGGATCCTCTCTGCATACTAAAATCCAAAGGTACTTAAGTCCCTTATATAAACCAGTATGTTATGTGCATATAACTTACACATATCCTGTTGAGAATGCTACCTGTAAGAGATATCCAGCATGATGTAAAATCTATGTATATGGCTGTTACAATGTATTGTCTAGTACACAATGACAAGGGATAATTTTTAAAAAATATTTTCAACCCAAAGATGTGGAATCCATGGATATGAAGAGCCAATTGAATTGGATTTCAGGATATGTGTGTCACTGCCCTTTTACAGTCTCTGCAAGCAGCAGTATGTAAATGTAGACTTTCTAAATTTATGCACAAAATATCATTTATGTACAATCAATAATGTTAACCCCTCAGAGACCTTAGTGATTACTGTTTGTAAAAGTCTCATTTTATATTCAAGGGTCAGAAAATTAAAGAAACCTATCGAAGGTCACAAAGGAAATTAGTGACAGTATCACACTGGAACCTGGGGCTCCTTGTTTTGGAGATACCACTTTTCCACCACATTAGCACATAAAAAATTGGGCTATTATTCAGAATTCTATACAAAAAGAGAAATACAGGAGAAAAAAAACAGACTTGAAATCTGCCTTAAGATTAAAACATTCTGGGACAGTACAAATTCATCTTCAGCGGCTGCTCGATGAAATAATCAATAAAATGAGTGTGAGCCCTTAGCGCCCAACTGTTAGATGATTAAATAGGCTCTTGCAGTGGTATACAGTTTAAGTTTTCTAACTCCTGAAATGTGAAATGGCTTAACAGACATTGTGCCACAACTTTCTTCCAGGGACAAAAATTAAGCCTTGGAAAACATAGAATCTTCCAGTTTACTATGGTGAGGAAAACCAGCGAGAAACAAAAACTTCCATTATCAGTAGCCAATAATGCTAATTCCACTCTAAGAAGAATTACTTTCCCAAGGAGTGTGTAATACCATAATGGTAAATAAAACTATTGTACATATGTTTATATTCCTCTTAAAACTATAAGAAACTTCAAAGAAAAGCTAATCCTACAGTGTTATCACTCTGTACCATACACTAAGCCTAAGCTTAGGTGAAATTTCTTGCGTCCTATTATTGAACTGCTAGGGCATTTGTTGCACTCTGTCTCAGATTCTTCTTGGTGAAACTGAGGATTTAATCTAGAAAATAATATTCTCTGGATTTTACCTTTGGGATACACCATATCATTTTATTATCAATATAATATGTGAAAGGATGGAAGTACACTGAGTTGAGGAAACAATATTATCACAAAGGTTCCTTGAAATCTTAGCACAGTGCTGGATTTTGTTACTATGATGCTTTAAATAATAGTACTAAAAACTTTAAAAACATGAAATCAAACTATTTGACCAGTTCCCAACTATTTGCCCTGCACTTTCTCTTGACTGTCTAACATCTTCCCCCGACTTCTGTTTATAAATTTTATTTTATCATTTGCCTTCAGGAAGTACGTGAATAAGTTATTAGTGCATTGGCTGGAACAATTCCTCAAGAGTTATTTGTCATCTTCAAAGAAGGAAGTAAAGAGAAAGGAGGGAGGAGAAAAGGAGGAAGGAACTGTAGGAATGAAAAGGAGGAAGACAGGGAAAATTAAAACATTGAGCCTCAGAAAACAATAGTAATAAAATCAATTTTTTAAACCAAGCATCAAGATCTTGAGCAATACTTGTGTGGCTTGACACTCTACCATGCTGGAGCTCTCATTGACTTACAGCTCCAGTGATCATCTTAGGAATACATTGAAGAATCAGACTGAGAATTGGCACCTGGAATTTTTTTCTTTCTATAATACTTTGTTATAGCTAAAACAACTGAAATTTTAGTCTGATGAACAAAAATGTTTAGGTTGCAAAAGGAATGCCTTTGGTCTGAGTGATCTTTTTGTTCTGGAAAGGAAGGAAAAAAAAGAACAGAACAAAATAAAAAACTTGTCACCTTTGATTCTAGTCTTAGGAGTTCAGGCTTAGGCTAAACTGTGATTCTGAGCTGATAAACTGAGTCCTCTGGGAAATCAAACAGCTCCACTTCCACAAAATGCAAAGAGCATACTGGATGCCTCCCACTATGGAACAGACCCCTACAGTCTGGAGATCTTAGGGCCATAGAGGAATTGCCAGGGCTAGAGTTTTGGGACATTTAACAGCACACAGCTCTCATCAGAACATGACCTTTTATCTCCAGTAGGCACAGAACATCCTAGCTTACCTAAGAACTCAGTTTGGAACCCAGTTCAAGGTGAGCCAGAGCCACAAATCCATGTCATTACCCCAAGTTACCATGTGAATCCTCTCTCTGTGGACTGTACTACACCACCAAGGGAGACTGTGGCTTTGTCCCACCCACAAATCCTTCACAGAAGGCTTCTCATAGGACAGATGCTTGGTTGCGTGTTATAGAATAATTGAAATTGATTTCCTTACCACAAACATCCTTACATACACACATGGGAATCCTTTGTCTCATTTAATGAAATATGACACACCAAGAAGAGACCATATATCTTCCATAAGTCTCCCCTACTTTGAAACCATTCACTGTTTTGAGGTTGCTTAATGCCTGTATATCTTATATCCCATGCAATGCAAGCTCCAGGAACACAGGGATGTTACCTTCTATTCTCTTTCCTGCACTGCTCAGATATTGTTGATTAGTTAAATATTAATAGATGAAAAAGGAAAACTTCCAGTAATGTCTAAATATTTAATCATCAAAATAAATTAAAAAGAAATCATTTATCCCAAATCTGTCATTTTTAGGACTGTGTGTACCAATTCCTTGAAATATTACATTTACTTGAAAATATCAGATGACAAAAAGTCTACAACAATACTTATTCTGAAAATGTATTTGATTTCTGGAGAACACACCTAATGACACTAGGGTGGCAAACCTATGGCATATGTGTTGTTTTTCTTTTAAGACAAAAGATGTTGATGTAGAGTTCTTCATTCTAAACTAAAGCTTCAGTGTACAGCTTTAATTGTAGTGTTGGTGCTTTGTGATAAATAAGTGGGTGTAGGGTTGCAGAAGTTTGAGCACTCAGTCTATAAAAGGTTTGCCATCACTGCTAGAATAACAAAAGAGAACTGAGCCATTTAATAGCTGAGGCTTCTTACAGATTTTAACTTGGTCTGATTTTATAATGGAAACATGAGGGTTAGTCAAGGATGCTAGAGTGAAAGAAAGGAATGAACAGAGAGAATAAACATAGGAAGATCCTGTAAATTTTTATTTTTAGAAAAAACCAAACCTCCATTATACTATTTTTATTACATTAGTTTTATAGTCAACCTCACATATTCACTTGTGTCTGAAATTCAAAACAATATTTCTGAAAATTTTCCCAAAATTCCTTCTTGAAAAGGCTTTAAGTTTGCCTAGCAAATTTATAATTCACAAAGCATTTCTGGGTAATGTTCTCATGGTGAAAAAAATTCTGCAAGGATGAAGAGTATGGTCTCTAGGAACACAGACTCAAATCACAGCTGCATCTTCTACCAACCTTATTCTTGGTGAAATAAAATCTCCATACCACATGTCCCTCATCTGAAAAATAGGGATAATAACATTATGTACCTCAGACTTTCGTGGTGAGGAATTAAACAAGGTAATATATGGATGCCAATCTCTTTACACTTGCTGTATAATAAGTACTCTTGATAAACATCTCTAGCTATTATCCTTGCAGCAGATTGTATTTCCTGCACAGGGCCAGAGCAGAATATGTCATTCCATGCATTTTTCCCACAGTGTGACATTATTCCTCCTACATCAAAAAAAACAGAGTGTTCCTTCCCTCTGAATCATGGTGATCCTGTGACTATGACCAAAGCGACCCTGCATCACTTCTGAGGCCAAGTAACAAATATAATACAGTTTTGCCTGGACACCTAGAGATACTTGCCCTTGAAAAACAGCCTCCATGCCATGAGGAAGTCAAGCAGCACATAGGCCATATGAATCCATTTCAGCTACTGCCTGAGGTCCCAGCTGTCTGACAGGTGCACAAGACAGGTGCAAAAATCAACTCTGAGCAAAGATAATTCCCACCCTCAGCCACTGAGCCACCCAGTTCACTTGGGGAAGAGCAGACCTGCTGTCTCCCCCAAACCCCATCCAAATTACAGATTCATGAGAATAGTGAATGTGATCATTTCAAACCTGTTGATTTGGAGGTGGTTTGTTATATATCAATAGACAACCAGGAAAATCCTTAATGCCATGATTTTACAAATGAAGGAACTGAAACTCAAGAACAATAAATTTTGTCAAAGCTCACGTAGCTATTAAGAGGCAACAAGAGAACTCGAACTCAGATGTTCTTATTCAAGCCGTGCTCCTTCCACAATTTGAATTTTGGAAAGTTGCCTGAATGAAAAGTGAACACTCTAAGAGGAGACTGGCTCACGAGCCTGGCTCAGCGTAATGCTGTGGGTCTAACTGCAATTCCTCTCTGATCATTTGAGCCAAGTGGCCCTTCTACTCTCCCCATCTTAAGAGCAAGTACCAGGTATTGACAACAAGACCTGTATGCCTCCTGTCTTAGTCACTTCCTCATCACTGAGGCACAATATCTGACACTCACAACTTCAAAGATGCTCGCATTTTAGTCCATACTTGGCTGGCTTCATGATAGGAAGGCATGGTGGAAGGGTCTGGTGGCAGAAAGCTGCTTACCTCATGGCAAGCAGGAAGCAGAGCGTAAAGGGCAGAACCATGGAAGCCACACCCCCAGTGACTGCCTCTTCCTACCAGAACCACCTCCTAGCATCAAGTTAGCTGTAAACATTGATAATCCAACCATTTTCCAGACCCATGAGGCTTTGGGGCCACTTTAGATCAGAACCATAACACACCTACCCCCAAAATGCTTTCTGATTATAATCCTTGCTTGTGAAAAGGAACTTTGGTTTCTGTTTCTAGTGTCCTCTCTTCTAGTATCCTTTGGCTACCAACTACAGCTGCCTTTTGTGACTTCTCATTATGTAATAAAAATATGCCACTGAAATGTCCATCATCTGAAGAATTCAGTACATAACAATTCCTCTCCTTGTACTGGCCTGAAGAATCTTTGGTTTAGCCTCATGTTTCCTACTCCTGTCTTCACCGTTTCTCCCTATGGAAATAAATGCAGTCTGCACCCTGTATCCACAGCTTTGTACTTGAGGGTTCAACTAGCCACAGACAGAAAATATTAGAAAATACTTTTTGCATCTACACTAAAAAGTACAGACTTTTTTCTTTGTCATTATTCCCTAAACAATACAGTATTACTATAGAACTTACATAGCATTTACACTGTATTGGGTATTATAAGGAATCTGTAAGTGACTTAAAGTATGGAGGAGAATGTGTGTAGGATATATGCAAGCAGCATAGTTTTTCACATAAGGAACTTCAGTATTTTTAGATTTTGGTATGTGCATTGGGTCCTGAAGCCAAATTCTTCCAGATATTTGTGGAGAATTGACTACAAAACTACGTTTAGTTACATAATGTTGTGCACTGTAACCCTACTTCTAAAGGAAAACTAACATTAGCTCCTAGGCCAACGCAAATTTAATATGAGGTTAATGAAGCTTTAAGCTTCAGAGTTACTTAACTTACACGGGCCCCTTCCAAAACCCAGAAAGTTCCTAGCAATGCAACTATGAAAATATTTTCTTATTATATTGCCAAGTGCAACATAATGTTTGCATTCTTCTTCATAAAAGGCTTCTAAATCAGAGCCAACCTTGAATCTGTCCCTACTCCTAAGAGTAGCTTTACAGAAATGGATCACAGAAAACTATTAACTTCTGTTTCAATACGAATGGTCGTTGTATTGACTTGAAGTCTTAAAAAAAAATTGGCAGCAGTGAATTTGAATGTTCCTTTTCAGTGAGTTAAAAACTTTCTCCAATAGTATATTCATCAGAGCCTCTCAAATTAATGAATAAAATTAGGATTTCAGTGACTCAACAGACAAGAGAATCTTTCTGCTCTCCTCTAATGATTACAAATTGAAGTGATATGACAAAACTAATGAGAGCATTTAGAAAAACATTTAAGGACTTGAAACTTGCCTATAATAAGTCAGTTTGAAATTAGATAATTGTTTAGTTCAATAATATTCTATACTGAAGTTCAGTTATTTTAGAAAACAAGTTTGGCTCAGTTTGAACCAATGAAATAAATACAATTTCTTAAAGCTTCAGCTATGTACACAGTGTATCAAAATATGCACAAATTTCTGTACAAACATGCATGAGACAAAAAAAGATATAGGACAGTAATGTATCACAGTATTACAGTAAATATTTCTTAGTGATAAAGTTACAGTTGCTTTTTCTTTTTATATTTCTCTACTTCAGAAATGTTAGGAAGTGACTGTGTATTGTATTTATAAGCATAAAAGATAAATATTCACTGTGAAAAATACCTCACTGTATTCCATAAACTGTTCTTGAACTCCTGAACTCAAATGATCCTCCTGCTTCAGCCTCTGAGTAGCTGGGTCTACAGATACGTATCACCATACACAGCCTAGAATGCCTTTTTTCAAGTGCTGATCCAAATAGTTGCCTTTAGTTCATGCTTCATTAAAACTAATTCAGTTTGTTTCACAATTTGGTTCACCTTTTGATCCTTTTCTTATAAGAAATCTCACTACATGCCCACCCAAAAATATAAGGCAGCAACATTTTTTTAATTTAAAAATATTTTCTCTTGACTATCACCATAAATGAATAGGAATATATTACTTCTTCAGAATAAAAAAGAAGCACTTTGAAAATGAAAATGCAGTTAAAAACAATCTGAATTTCAAGTAGCTAAGGTAAATACTTTGATCAGTAAAATTAAATCATTAATTTCCTTTTAAATTGTATTTTTTTTCTCTTATCTTTAAACAATTTCAGAATAGTTTGCTTCTTCTAAGAACAAGATGATGAAATGAAGGAGTCTTAGTGAGTGAACTAGCAAAAATATATGCAAGCATGATAAGTACTCATATAAAGAGCAACTCATAATGGAGGAAATGAGGAGGAGCAAACGAAAGAGCCCACTTCAGGTTACAAGACAAAATTACCTTAGCTTCAGATATTCTCAGAATATTATACTCTCTATTTATAAATTACATTTTCAGTCTAGGAATAAAATGATAATGGTCAAAGGGAAAAACATAATGAAAAGAAAGGAGAAAGGCTGAAAGGAAGGAGAGAGGAAGAACAGGAAAGAAAGGGAGGAGGAGGAGTGAAAGAAGAAAAAGAAGGGAGATAGGAGATGAGAGAAAGTGAAAATTATTGCTATGATCTAAATATCATCCACATCTCCATCTAAGGCTTCAAAGATGACTGAAGATGCCTAGAAAGTGGAGAAAACAAAAAGTCACATATAATAGTTTTATTAACATGTAATTATCTCTGTGCATGTGCAATTACACCGATTAAAGTCAATTAAAGACAAAGTGAAGTTTAATGTTTTGGTGTGGCAGTGATAAAGATATATCTTTGCCTACGCCTTCCACTCTTAGAGAAAATATGAGCAGCTTCCAGTCTAATTCCAGGCTTCATGACTGGGCAAGTGACAGCTTCAACAAAAACATAAAAACTAGCCTGCATCATTCTTAAAGTTCAGACTTATTTGGAGTGAAACCAAACTACAACAATAGTATAGAAATATTATGAATGCTTTTTAGTCACTTAAATGATGCCATTAGCATTAGATAACTACCATAATTTTACTCATATCATTAAGTTTTATCTTATTTAAATGATGAATTGGGATTTTTAAATTTTCTAATTTCAAGAAACCTAAACAGTTTTTTTCTGCCAGAATTCTGTGGACATTAATGTCAACCTGAAGGCCTTCCTTGTAGTAGATTCTTGAAAGTATCAGTGACCACAGAAGAATTGATAAAAGGTAGTGGAGTATTTAAAGTATAAAATGCTCTGTATGTTTCTATTAATGGATTTACTGTTTTGAATTTTTTCAAAATTTTTATTGTAATAGTAGAAATCAAGTTGATGCATAGATAGTAAGTATAATTGTGGCCAAAAAGTGATATGGATTTATTAGTAAATATGAATTAGATAGCAAATTCATATTTACTAATGTATTACAGTGTTCAGTGTTGTGTAAGTGATAAGGAAAATGGTCAATAGAATGACATATCTGGAGAAACTACATATTTAGTGGAATCAGTAACCACTTTAAATTCAGAGTAAACATTTCATGGCCTTTTCAAAATATGCAGTGAAGAAATTCTTATGTATAACACCAGTTTTGAACCAAAGTACAAAACCACAAAAAGTATTTTAAGTGATGCTATGAAGTCTCTAGTACTCTATATTTAAACCAATTTGTTTTTCTTAAAAGTATGACTTCAGAAAGCATCACATTGTTTAAAAACATTTACTAATTAAAACTCTTCTAAGCATTTTAACATGCAAAGTGAGAAGAATAATATTGAATTTGCATAGTTATGAAGATACAGAAAAATATGTATCAGGCATCTAGCAATAGACTTAGCACAAAACTATTCTGTGACAGTGATCAAAAGTTCAAATAAAAAGAAAAATGAGTGTTATAAAGAAACTATGATGATCCTCAGAAGCAAGAAACTTTTATTGCCAGTGCTAAAAACTGAGTTTTTCTGTTTTGTAGTGGATCTGAGCATATGCCACTTTCCATGATGCCACTCAAATAACAAAAGAGATTTAAAAATAAGAATGAATCCATGGTCGCATAAGAAACCTAGGGATGGTGCCAGCTGTAGACCAGAACAGGGGGGAATTTCTAAAAGATATAAGGCAGATGAGATCAGCCTGATGGTAAAATCTAATAAAGCTAAACCTGTAATACCAAAAAAACATGAAAGGGGGCTACTAGAGAGGTTTTCCTCTCTCAGTCCATGAAGGACACCAAGGTCAAAGACAGTGGATGCAAAATCAGGTAGTCATGATGAGCTGCAGAACTTCTGTACCAGTGATTGAACCCCATGAGCCTCCAAACTAGAAGTCTCTAAATAAAGTGAAGACTCTGCCACATAAACCTTACAGTTGTCATGAGGCAAAAGGAGAGCACCTCCACTGCTTTCCAAGCACCATCTAGTCCTTGTGAACAAGCAACCTTGTACCATCAAGCAAACTCTCTCAGTAGCCTAGAAATAATACTCATAGTCAGAAACATTCACTCTTCTCCTAAAAAGCTCCTTTATTAACAGAATCAAAAATCACTCACTGAGGGAATTGTATTTACCTTCGCTAGGAATCCCATCTCTAACTATTATTACTTACCAAATAACTCTCAATTAGAAATACAAATACATTTCACAAAATCAAAAAATGTGAAAATTGATAATAGATTAAAACAAGGAATAATATTCGAGGAAATAAAGTTAACATAAGAAATCTCAGAGATTTGAAAATAAATATAATTAGAATTCTGAGACTTGCAAAGATGCTCCATCCACAAAAATTCATGAGGCTGTAACAAAAAAATAAACAATTTGAAATCCTTAAATGAAAACTAAAATTATTGAAATGAGAAACTCAAATGGAAACTGGATTAGTCAGCTTTCCCATTGCTGAGATGAAATATCTGACACCCACAATTTAAAGGAGGAGAGGCTTATTTGGGTTGATGGTTTGGGAGATTTTAATCCACTGGCTAATTGGCTCCGATACAAAAACAGTACGTTAAAAGGGAAAGAAAGCTCAATACATGGCAGTCAGGAAGTGAAGAGAGAGGAAAAGAGCCAGGGACAAATAATGCCCCCAGAGACCTACCTCTTGTGACCAGCCCCCATCTCCAAACACAGGTGACATTTGGGAGACATTTTAGATATGAACTATTATATTCCATCTCTGGGACCCCAAGAAGTTCATGTCCATCTTACTATGAAAAATACATTTAGTCCATCTCCAAACTAACCAAAGTTTTAACAGTTTTAACATTACAGTTTCATATATGACATGTTTTTCATTCTAGCTTAAACATTTACCATGAAAATAGATTTATGTTAAAAAGCACTGAGCCAAAAAGTCAGTATATGAAGTTGAAGTTCAAGGTCTCCTCTGAGACTCAAGGCAAACTGCTAGCTGTAAGACCCTATGAAATAAAAAATAAAAAGAAAGAAAGAAAGAAAGAAAGTTAAACACTTCCAACATACAGTGGCACTGGGTAAACATTCCCATCCCAAAAGGAGGAATAGAAAAATAGAAAGGAACCAGACCAAAGCAAGACCAAACCCAGGAGGACAAGAATTAAATCCTACAGTTGAATGTCCAGCATCTGGCATAGGTTGTGGTGAGATATGAGCTCCAAAGCACTTAGGCAGCCCTACTCATATGGCTTTGCTCTTTGCAGCCCACATGGTCTCTTATTTGGGCTGGCCCTGCTCACTGTCTATGGGTTTCCTTGATATATATTCCACATTCATGGCACTTCCAACTTTCTGGAATTTCCATTGCACCTTTAGCTTCACTCTCACAGTTTTATGCATGGTCCCCTCTGGAGTTCTTTCCCTGCTGTCCTAGGTCTTTCTTTGAAACCTTTGTGGAAGCCTCCATGACACCATGACTCTTGCATTTTATGTGCTTTCACAACCAGCACCACATGGATTATGTTAAGGTCTGTCACTGGTTTGAGCAGGAATTGGACCCCTGTTAAATATAGCTGAAACAGTTTCTAAGGGCCAATATGGCTGAGAGTGAAGGAAACACTTCCCTGGGCTGCCATCAATGATCAGGATACTATGGGGCTCTCTTTTCAAAGCAGAATCTTTCAAAGGAATTTACTATTTTACCTGGGAGCCTGAGAAGGATAGAATCTGTTCACTTCTTGAGATCCCCTCAGGTCATTTTTCCTATTGTTTTTTTACAAAGTACTTGGCTTCTCTTTAATGCTAATCTTTCCAGCACTTACGTTCCCCTGTGCAAAAATTGCACAAGTACTTCCTTCCTGATGAAACTCAAAATTTTTCAAATTCTTGCCTTTGTTTTTTGCCTTTTATTCTCACTGTCAATCTGTCCAAAAGCCACCAGTAGTACCAATACTACATCCTGAGTGTTGGGCTACTTTGACATCTCCTTCACCAGATCAATTAGTGCACTGCTCTTGATCTCAGTCTCAGGACATAGGAAAAATGTATATAAACTTATTTTTCTAGAATGAAACACCCTGGCTTTTACTCCAATTACCAATGGAGCTTTTAGTTTCCAACCAAAGCCCCCTGAGCTTGCCCTTTATTGTTTGTACTGCTATTTGTATTCTGATCTTCTGGGCTATGACCAGGATCATCCATCAGACCCTGCCTGCAGCATTCTAAGCCTTCTCTAGACCATATCTCCAAAGGTTTCCAAGCTTCTCCCCTAAACCAGTTCCAAAGAATTTTAAATCAAAGATATATTCACAGCAACAACTCCACTTCTTGCACCAATTTCTTGTATTAGTCAACTTTCACATTATGGAGACAGAATATTCAGTACTCACAATGTAAAGGAAGACTGTTTTAATTTCTCTCATGGATTTAAAGGATTCAGTCCATAGGAATTTGGCTCTAAGGCAGAAATGACATGGTGGAAGGACATGGCAGAGGAAAGCTGCTTAACCAATGCAACGAGGAAGCAAAGAGAGAAAGTAGGAGCCAGGGGCATAAATGCACACCTCAAGGTCATGCTCCTAGTGATATGCCTCTTCTAATCAGGCCTAACCTCTGAACATGTGAGACTGGGGAGGAACATTTTAGATTTAATGCATAATAAAAATAAATATCAGAATGTTATAGGCTTAAAGCTGAATTAGTGAAATGGAAGATTGTACTGAGAAACTATCCAGTGCTCAATGCAATAAAACCAAAACATGAGAATAATAAGAGAAACAATAGCAGGACAGATTCACAAGACCTAAGATCTTTCAAATGAGGAAAAAGTTAAAAATATAAAATGATAAAGAAAATGTTCTTGAGTGGATAAAATACTGATATCTTCAGACAGCAAGAACATGATGAGTATTTTACTGGTATATTCCAGTGGGGTTGAAATAAATTTGTAGAATATAATCTAGATACCCCTTAAGAAAATTTGAAAATCCAAACATGAGGAGGAAAAATCTATTACCTGGCTAAGGAAGAAAAAAGACTGCAAAAGAATTGAAATCAGACCAGCATAAGAAATATGCTATTGATAAAAGGTGGGGGACCTAGATGAGAGAGGGATAATATCTGTAAGTTGCTAGTGGAAAAAGATTTTAATAAAACAAAATCATTGAAGCAGAAAAGCAAAATAAATAGATCTTAGCTGCATAAAGACACATAAAATATGCTACCCATGCACCATTTAAAAAATGAGACCTTCAATATATCACACTTTAGCAAAATTTAAAATGAGTTTAAGTAAAAAGATTGCATAAGTAGAAATAGTAAGTTATGAATTGAGTATATTGTAAAAAAAGTAAAATATTTGATAATCAAATACATTTTAATAGTCGTAAGTCAAAATACACATAATGTAAGAAAAAAGAAACTAATTTAATTTTTTTATTTTTTTATTATAATTCTGAAGAAAGCAAATGGAAAAGGAAATAAATGTTTTGTGCATGTGAAAAAAGAGGGGGTTATGGAGGTTATGGATGTTGACTGAGTTTTGAAATTTACAGGATAATAAATATTTAGAACAAATAGAAGGTAATCAATTTTAACCAAAAAACTGTAAAGTAAAATAAGCAAGAAAACAGGAAATTATAAAATTAAAGAACATGTAATATAAAAGTGATCATCAGATAAGGAAGTAAATTAGATATTCATATTAAACAGAAACTTTCAGAATGGATTAATAAGTGACCACTTACTGAAAGTTATATAAAGTCAACAACAACAAAACCATAAATGAAATGTCACAGAAGGGTGAGAATTGAAATTATATGTGTACCTTAGACATAAGAAATGACAATTTTTAAAAAGTACTTGTAATTGATCCCAGAACCTTTGCACCGAACTACATGCAAATTTATAGCAAAAAGAATTATATGGCAAGCAGGAATATTTCATTTTGAAACATAAAAGAGTACATAATTAACATGATTTTTAAAATGAACTCCATGTCATCCATATTATTAGACAAGAAATGATGGGGGAAAAATTAACCCAATGAAAATTGAAAAATATTATAAAAGAACAATAAAGTAAACACAAGAAAATATGATAAAAAGACTTCTTAAAAAAATTAAAAAGGGGGCTAAGATTTCCTAAATTTGATTAAGAAAAATATCAGAGTAAGTAAAATGAGACAAATGAAGGAAGGAGTTTGTATTGGTTTGTCCTGTATCTCCCCAAGGCCTCATGTAATCTGGAGGAGGCTGAGTCTAGCGTTCCTGACTGGTTTGTTGTCTGGTGCTGGAATTGGCAATGTGAATGCTGCACCTGCCCAGGGGTGGAGCTGACATACAGCGTAAGGGTAAGAGGAAGGCGTGTCTCTCTCTCTCTTTCTTTCTCTCTCACTCTCTCTCCCCAGTTCGTCTGGCTGTTTGGCGGCCACCATGAATGGCGGCCCTGCCACACCATGCTGCCTTGAAGCCTACTAAGTATGGACAGAAACTCCCAAGTACTGCAAGGAATAAACCTTTCCTTCCCTAATTTTTGGCATGAGGTATTTTGTCTCAGCAACGAGTAAAAGGTAACTAAGACAGAGTTGTATGATTTTATGATAAAGTGAAGTACTTAGAAATTGAGAAATGTTATGAAATATCTGAAAATTCACATGAATTAGAAAATAACAAATTTGCATGTAGGCATAACAAAAGTTAAAAATTTTTCACCCATCTGTAACTACAGAAGAAATTGAAAATGTTCAGATTTATTTTACTGGGAAATTTACTCTATTCAGATTATTTTAAAAACAAATTTTTTAAAAATTAAGCTTCAAACAACTGTAAAAAAAAAAAGTTATTAGGTTGCTTGATTCCAAAAACTCATGCAAAGTAGAAATAAAATATGAACACAAAATGTACTGCAGATATTTACCTCTTGGAAAAATAGATCTAAAATTTTAAGTACCTTATATAACCAAAGAATAATAAAAGAATACTGTTTAATTACCAAAAAAAGTTGCTTTCCAATTATCAGGAAAGCAGCCACATCAGCAATGTACAAGAATATTTATTTCAAACTCTTTACAACTTTGAGTTTCATTATTTAAATTTCTTCTGCTAGTTTAATAGATTCTAATCAGTCATTATTACACTGAAACCTCAAAACAATGTTCCTAACAGCATAGCTGTTTCTGATAAATAAGATCTTGTTTGCCAAATTCTTGAGGTAGAGAAATTAAACAGAAGAATCTATTGGTTGAAGTGTTAAGTACATACTCTCTACCTCTCTCATTTAAGTTTCAACAGGTTATCAAAAAAATATAATAATTATTTAAGAGGAGTTAAACATATAGACCCAAACATTTGTTATATTAAGAGGAGCTGATTTAGGAGAAGTACATGGCTGTATTTGAGACATATGGTAACCACATTAACTCAGTGTTTCTTAGAGAAAGGACTCAGGACGGACGCCCCCAAACATCTGCCCAAACCAGTTCTTTCTCATACCTAAATGAGAAATAGCTACAGGCTAACAACTCATTAAAATCTATCACAACCCACCTGAGAGGAATGAATAATTATTTTTATTTTCATACAACCTTACTCTGAACCGTATAATTTGTTACACTGTCATTCATAAGCTTTGTTGCAAAAATGCGGAAAGAAAAACTGTCAACGTTCTAGGCATTAAAATATCATCAGCATCACAATCCGTGACCTTCAGTAAAAAGCTTCAAAGAATGCAGTGCTTCACTACACAGATTTAAAAGGAAAGAAAATTAAGCTATCCTCATTTACATTCTCCCTTTTGAAGTCTTCCATCTTTAAAGTAAAGATTGCATGTTCTTTCTTCTGGAGTGACTGAATTATACAGCATAAATGCAACGATGTATTTAACATAAGATAAGGCCTTAATAGGATGCTATCCTTTCTTGCAATGTGTCAAATTTGAGAGTTTGGAAGTTAAATACAGTTTAATTACTGTCACAAATGGGTATCATAAGGCTTTAAGCTACAGGAAAAGTCATCAAACAATAATCAAACCCAATGTCTTAACATATTCTCTTCTATTTATTTTGTGTTTCTTAAGTGTCTAATCTAGGTTTTAGCACCGTAGAACAGATAAGACTATGGGGAACAGTATGCCTCCCTGAGAAGTTCTCATTTGAGTCATAAGATGAACTTTAAACCTCATTTAAAACAATTAAAGATGGAGCAGATACGAAGAGTAAAAGTACCTTTGATTTAATGTTTCTGCTCCTTTCTTGATTTTCGACTTGTATTGATGTTTTTGCCAAAAAGAAATATGGAACTTAAAGACTTAAGAAGATAAAGAAAGAATTTTACAAAATAACATATTGCCTTTAACTTATCAAAGTTTTATCCTCTCTGTTGATTGTTTCCAAAGTGATCAGATGGCTAAGAATTAGGTAAATATTTTAAAATGTGTGTTGTAGCTCAAGCGAGTGCACCTATTTATCATCTGAAGGTGACTTTCTGTAAAAAAATGAGAAGAAGCAACAAAAAGGGCCACCATTTCAGGAGAGAACTAAATTGGCTCAGTTTTATGGCTGCATAAAACCCAAGAGGCATCTCTAATTCCAAACAGCAGACAATTTAAAAACCAGTGCATGTCCTGAAGTGAGTGATCTGAATGTGAATATACAAAGAAAAATATAAAAATCTTTCCACTTCTACATAGAAACAGTGACAAATAGCTCTTGGGAAACTGCCACTCAGGAAGAAACATTTACCAAGGAAACCCGGATAGAGGGTCTCTATCTTGATCTCTCTTCTGTCAGAAAGAAAAAGAATATGCGCTTTGAAGAACAGAGAAATTCGAATGCTTGGTATTTTCAAGAAGAAATAAACTTTCAAGGTCTAAGTAACAGTATGTATCTCAATAAAGAACTTACTAGTTCTACTTATCTGAAAAGCAGATGGTGTGGCAAATAAAAAGAAAATGAACTTTTCTAAAGACATTCCCTTTCCAAAATGCTAAGTGGATCCTTCCTCCCTTATATTCATGTTGTTCTTTCTTATTTTTTTTAATTTTTGGATAATCACACAAAAGTCAATGTTTTCCAAAATGGCAATTAAATATAGATTGAGCTGAGAATTATGCATACTTAGACACTCCACTATGTGCAAGTTGCTATTCCAGAACTCAGCAGAGAGCCTTGTGTGGATGAAGTGATGTGCCACAGGCAGAAGCAGGCAGTTCAGATGAACTACTCAGACAGTACCAGCCATGACTTGGAAGTGGCTGCAGCTGAGTGGCACCCCAGGCTCACATCTGACAAAGCTTAGCAAGATATGTGTCACAGTGTGCCATTTTGTGTAGAGAATACCATAGTATGACATACTGCCTCTTCATCTGAAGAGCTTCGAAGTGTGGTGATAACAATCAAACATATACAGTAATAACTCAGTTCACAAATGCATCTCTGTCTGCAAATAATTCAGTTTGGAAACAAGTGTTTGGCAAAATTTTGCTTCTGTTTGACAACTCCACTTCCAGTGGCAAACATGACCATGGCCATCTTCCCCACGTGAACAGGAATATGGCCATCTTCCCAAGAATTGTGAAACAAATTGAGTTCATGAAACAAGGAACTACTATGGAAATCAGTATGGATATTCCTCAAAAAGCTAAAACTAGAAATTGCATTTGAGCCACTAATTCCCCTTCTAGGAATCTTCCTGAATGACTTAAAGACATGGCATTAAAGTGATGCATGCATACCCATATTTATAGCAGCACAATTCCTAATAGCTGAATCTTGGAAGTAGCCTGTACCTCTATCAATAGATGGATGAATAAAGAAAATGTGGTATTTATGCACAATGGAGTACTATTCTGCCATAAAGAAGGATAAACTTGAGTTATTTGTAGGAAAATGAATGCACCTTGATATCATAAAGTTAAGTGAAATAAATCAGATGCATAAGCTTAAATATTACATAGTTTCTCTTATAAGAGAAACCCAAATTATAAATAAAAAGCAAAACAAAGATAGATAATAAGAAATAGATAGATCTTTCTCAAAGGGGAAGGAAACCAAAAAATGGTGGAAGGGGGAGGACGGGAAGAAAAATGTGATAAAAAATGAAGATGTGTCATGTACACTTACCAAATCTGCACAAGAAATGTAATCATTATGTACTGCAAACATGTACTATATTTTAAAAATAAACTAATCAATATATATTTATGAATGAGAAATTTAAACATATATAGAACATTGAACTGTCAGGCTTTGTGCTCAGCAAGTTACTATGTTAATCTATCCTGCACCTCTAACAGTGAGAATGTCTTGTCCTCCCCACTGACTTTATGTAACAATGAAATAAAACCCAAACTCCTCCCCATTGTGTAAAACACCCACATGGTGTGATCCTTCCCTCCATCACCAAAGTCACCAGTACCCATATGACCACAGTGCTTGTTCACTATGTTCCAGTCATACTGGCCTCCTCTTTTTTCTTCTAATAAAACAAGCTACCTCAAATCTCTAGTCTTCTGGCCTATACAACTCCTCCCCATATCCTAGTAGGGCTGACACACATGACAGGACTGACACATCATTCAGATCTCAGTAAAGCAGCACCTTCCTCAGAGACACCTTCCAGGACCATGCTGCCCAGTGTGTCACCTTCCTGCAGTCACAACCTTACCATATATGAAAATATAAATCTCCCTGAAAGCCAAAGGTAATTCAGGTGTAAAATGGAGACAGAAAATTGGATCTACATAGCAGAAAACTTAAACTAATGTCATTCAATATAAGTGAATCACTTCATACATAAGAAATGTATAATTAAGACCCAACAGTTAGAAAATGATAAGAGAGACTGATAGGAAAGAAAAACATCCCCACAAGCTAGAAGAGAAGTTATTCAGATAAGCTTCAGTCTTTGTATGAAAATGGGTGCTCAGATAAGACTGACAGGAAAAGTGTCTCCTGGCACCATCGGTAGGTTTTCCTACAGTACCAATTTTCCCAAAACCAACCTGTCAAATGCAAAAACACCTATTGTTCTGTGACACAGTTGCAATGAAGAAGTAATTTAAGGGAGCAAAAATCAATAACCCCTAAGAAGGACTGTGCGTTCCCAAGAGAGCTCAAAATTTCTGGGACAATGACAATTCCAGGTCGGGTTTGAGGGGTGGAGTTTCCAGTAAGAAAAGCCATTTCAGGCTAGGAAAGGACAAAGCTTCAGTGGATTATGGGGAAGCTTCTGACCAGTGATCACAGGATAACCAAGCCCTGGGGCTGTTTTTCAGTACTGGGAAACATTATAGGTAAGTGATTGCTAAAGCCAGAAAACAACTGCAGTACAGAAACAGACAGTAGCAAGATATGAGTTTAAACAAACATACTACTAAACTTTGCCTAGATGTTGTTGTTTGTCTCATGCATTATTCATTTATTATATTTCTATATTTTTGTCTCATAGAATAGTGACACTAGTTACCTAGACATCCATAGAAACATAATTCATGAATGATTTTTAATCTTTGAAGAGGGAAAATGGAAAGAGTAATAGGAGGCTGTCCTGGTAACAGGCACAGAACACTGCAGGAATGCTGTCAGGGGAGCCCTGCAAATGCAGCCTCCCAGAGCAAAGGTACAAGAATGGGCCGCCAAGGTCAAGGGAGGAAAAAGCACAGGTGGACACATTGTCATATGCTGCCTAGAGGTCAAAAGGCAAGTTAGCTACTGTTAAAAATACATAAGCCATAAATAGATAGGATACAAAACATCTGTCTTTGACTAATGGTTATTGAGGACTCTGTGCATAGCACCATGCTCAATACATCAAAGAGCACAAAAATAATTATTATCTGCCTCTGAGGCACTCACAGCATGGTAAAGGTATTAGTTCTGATACAGAAGAAACAGTACCACAAGGTCTGCTAGATATAAGTGAGTTCGGATTTATAAATGATGAAAGTGGCTCTGTGAAGTGATAAACTAAAAGATTTCATTGACAGTCACTGGGAAGGTCAATGACTATAAAGTTCTGCAAGCTGTCTGAATACAAAGGTCTCTGCAATTGGTGGGGGTGTTGTCTTTCTGAGAGAATGAATGGTCAAGAAAAAACCAGAATGAGAACTATTATTGAATATTATCCACATTACATGGCAAATCACATGGGACATTTCTGTACAAAGAGGATAATTTCCCTGTAAGAAGAATAAGGGCAGACTGAATAAACTCCCAGAAGGCCTAGATTTGGATGGAATACATAGCCAGGGCTCAGCACCACAGGAGCCAAGGATTCATTCTTCCTTTTGCCTCTATCCTGAGAACAGATGCACTTGTCATCCACCACAATAGCTAAGGGTCTGTCATAAGGCAACACAACTATGCTTGTATTGTAATGAAATCTGACAAGATTATGCAGCTGACCTTCTGTCTTGGAGTTTAGGCTTATGTTATGAGTTGTATTTAAAGAGACATCATTAATCAAGACACTTTCCAATGACATTTTACAAAAGAAGTGAGTTCTCCCTAAATAAATTATACTACCTCATGACAAAATACAAGTAACACTTAACCATTTATTATATGTTTTAAAACTAACACTTGAAAGAAAACAGTTTTCAAATACAAAACATTCTGTCTAGGTACAGACCAATTCTGTTACAACAAAGCCCTTGAGACTATATAGAATTTTTTATAGCAATGGAAATTTGACCTCTGAGAAATAGATCGAGCATCCAAAAATCTGATACCTGAAATGGCTTAAAATCTGAAGCTTTTGAGTTTTAGATTCACATAACACCAATATGACAAGGAAAATGTCACACCTGATCTCAAATGACAGATCACGATCAAATGCAGATGCACTAAAAACAATGTATAATATCACTTTCAGGCTATGTGTACAAGGTGTATACAGCACATAAAGGAAGTTCAAGTTTACTTGTGGTTTCAAATTAAAAATATGTCATTGTGTGTATGCAAATATTCCAGTTCCTTAAAGGTAAACAGCTGGCAACATGTGCATAAACTGCCTGTCCACATACATGACTCACTCATTCTGCTTCCAAGTGGTCCTTTCTGCAACTTGGAGTTTCTGAGAATCATTTATTGAATTCACATTAAATAACAACTATGAGAGAAGCTCTCAAAAACCTTGTTTAAAAGAAAAAGGTCATTGTTTGCTACCAAGAATATTTAACCACTGATCATTATGTTTTGTTTGATTACTCACGACTTACCCTCTTCTACTTGTAATTGTTACAAATTTTAAGTAAAAGTATTTGCTTTAGAAGTATTCCTAGTTTCAAGGGTACCCTCTTCAAAATTCCATACTACCTACCACTTTCTATTCAACATCAATATTCAAAAGAAATAATCCACATTTTCTGCATTTTGTTTTTGGTTCCTGAAACCAGGACAATCGGGTTTCTACTACCCACTCCTGGATCTACTGAAAATACTCGCAAAAGCCAACATGACCCCAGAATTAATCACTTTAGCTGCATATATTTTAGCTCTACTTATTGTGGAAATTACATCACAGTAAACCTCACAAAACAGAAGTGTATAACCTAAAGACATATCCTCAGGGAAATGCCCATAAAATCATCCTTCAGATCAAAAATCAGAACATTGTCAGCATCCAGCAAATCCTCACATGCCCATTTCTGGTTATTACCTCTCTCCTTACAAGGGTATTCACTATCTTCATTACAGTGTCTATTGCTGTAGCTTCCATTCACATTTTTACCACCTAAACAAGCATCCCTAAGCACCATAAGCTTAATTAAAGCTATCACTATACTTTACTTAACTTTTCTCATTAAATATCACATGAGATTCTTTTATTTTCTTTTATAAGTCTGTAGTTTATCACTTTTGGTACTGAATGATATTTTGTTTATGAATATACTACCATTTTTTTGCCCATTATGTTAGTGGCTTAAAATCTTAAAGTTCTCGTCCCATTGAACATCTCTTAACATGTAACAGTGTTGCCACTTTAAAATTGTGTTTTCCCCTGCAATGTTCTCCTAATTTGACTTCAACTATGTGGATGGATTTTCAGAGGACTTTTCTTACTGCTTTTCCTCAGTGTTTCTCGTAGGAAAGATGGATCTCCTTTTGGAATCTTGTTTATCTCTTCATCTCACATATCCACTAGGTACCAGCTGCTTCTTTAGCTGTCATATTTTAGTAAGGCACATATTCCTTCCTGCTTTTCTTCATCCTCTCCCTGCCCTGATCCTTTCCCTTTCCTCAGGGAGCTCACAGATTGCATAGCTGAAGAACAAAGCTACCCCCAACCATGTCATTCTCTTGCTTTTTTTTTTGGTCTCGCTGCCTCAGCTTGAAATTTTCTTTCCTATCTTTATTCTTTAATTTTCACATCAAATGTTTCCTCCTTGAGGTCTTCAGGGACAGCTAGGTAACTGTCACTGTTAGCTGTCTGTGTGCCCTAAACACAGCTTGCAATCTTCTTCCATAACCATGTATGACCTTGACTGGCGAACATTCCTTCCTGTCTCCCTCACTAAAGAACAGGAAACTTTACTTAATTATCTTTATAGCCCTGAAAGTGCTTGCTTTATCAGTGTTGCCAAAATGAATGAATCCATTTACCAGGTAACCTTTATGAGCTTGCTATGCTGAGGAAAAGTCTGCAGCATTCCCATTTATGCTAAATTTCCCTGGCAAAGCTGTATCAAATTTTTACAGGGTTGATTTTCCAGGTTAGGCTTCCTTGGAAGCAATGTCTGAGACAGAGATTAGCATGCAGGATGTTTACTGCTCTTGGACTCAATGTCTGTGGGAGGAGACAGAAAGAAAGACAAAGAAATAAACTAGGGCAGGGAAGATGTTAAATCATCATGCACCCTAAAAGGTGCACTTAGTTGACACTACAAACAAGTCTAAGGATAAATGTACTAAGAGTTGTTAAAGAAGAATTTCAAAAACCAATTTCCTAACTTATGTATAATACCTGCTATTGTTTCCAGTGACTCTAAACGACCTAGCATGATAGGAAAAATGGCGATTATCATTGTGTTTGGTACAGTTTCTGTTCTTACTTTACAACCTTTGCTTTGTTCCCCGTTTCCTGATGTCAGTATTGGAAAGGGATAGGTTCAACTCACAGAAGCTGCACAGAGACACTTGCAGTGAGAATTTGACTGGACTTTACCTGGAAAGACGGAGGTGACAGAAAATTCAGGATTTAATTGTTCCCCCAACTCATTTTAATGAAGTAAACAGTTTAGTGTTCCTACTCATATTTATGTGAACACTGTAAAAGAAAAATTTGAAAATTTCAGCTAAGTCCCAAGGTATCTGAGTATCAGTTTCTACACAAGTATTTTCTTCCATTATTTTAAACACTACAACGTGTAAAAAAAAAAAAAAAACCAGGAAATAGGTACTTGTGTGACCTTCTCTTGGGCAATCTCAGAATATGAAGTGCCAAACTAGAAAGATTTTTTTAATTAAAAAAAACTAGCTACTTTACTTTGGAAAAGGTAGGACACGCAGTTTTTTCATTGGTTCTGTAGCAAATCACCAGTGAATCAAGTATATAGGTGCACTAAAAGGGACCACACCAAGAGAAGGGGCATTGCAGACCAGAATGCAAAACATTTGCATGAGTAGAAGAGGCTAGAGAGTTCTGCAACTGCCAAATTCCTGGAATAAACACATGGATTAAGGGTGGTTCTTTTAACCAGGATAAATATATAGGAGGAGTTGGACGTGGTGGCAGATGCCTATAATCTTAGCACCCTGGGAGGCTAAGACAATTTAGTGACTTAGTGAAAGCTTGTCTCAAAATTTTTTTAAAAATAGAATAATAAAGAGCTGAGGATATAGCTCAGTGCAAATGCCCTGATTTTAATTTTAGATCTAGATAGATAGATAGAAGATAATAAATAAAATTCAAAGGAAATGACCATGGCATCAGTCTTGGAAATACTGAACTGAAACGTCTGGACTCAGTTCAATGAAGATACAAGATGGCTTTGCATCTATCAGCCCACTGAGGACGAGGAAAGGAAAAACGAATATTGGCAGGCATCAATCTATAAACTTATTCATTTACCATTCAAGAGTTATGAACCAGGCACCATATTAGTTCTTAGATTTGAAAAAAGTCAGTATGGTAAGTGACAGCTTATGTCGTGATAAGGGATGAAATATACAAGGAGGCACAGGAAGCTGAGAAGATGACTGACAGCAGAGGCCTGGGGAGAAACTAGGTTGAGAATATGGACAGTGACAGAGAAACTCAGGAAAAAGATGAAACAAAAGAGTCTGGATGGACAAAAGGATTCAAGAAAAATAATGGGTGTCCAGAATTTAAGGAAGAGACAAATATTAAACAAAGTTGAGACTATTGCATTATGCAGACTTCCCTGTAGAACTTTTTCACAGTCCCCTTGGACAAGGGATTATACTATCTCATCTGTGGCAATAGTATGTGGTTTGCAAAAGTAAGAAATATCAAGTGTTGTACCACAAAAGATATTCATTGCTATTAATTTTATTATTATTAATATATTATAATTAGGTTTTCAATTTTTATTTTTCTTTAGCTCATTTTACTGTACATAATGATTATATTCCTCATGGTGAGTGGGTGCACACACTTAACACATCTCAATTCCTTTTTCATTCCTTTCCCCTCCCCTCTTTATGGCTATTATTCATATTGTTATTATCATCAATATTTTATAATGCAGTAAGGGCAACAAAAAGACTTTGAACAATGGCCCTTGGCTTTAGTTACTAGGATTTCTCTGGCAATAAGGTGCAGTATGGCAGTAGAAGGAACCAGGTCACAGCAGACTGAAAAATGACTAAGGAATACAAAAGAAGATGCAGAAGTATGGACTGTCATGATCAAACTGTCAGCCATGAAGGGAAGAAAGGGGAGCTGACAGGGAACTTCTGGAAGATTTTTAAAAATAGGTATAAATTATGTTCATACAATAAAGGAGTTATTTTAGTAGAGGAAAAAATAATGGGGATACAAGTTAGAACAAATAATGAGTAAGATTTTGGAATATTAGGATGGGCTATAATCAAGAGCAAAACAGTATCAAAATACATCATGTACTTCAAAAAAAGTACAACAAAGATATATAATACTACCACAGGAAAATGGCAAAAGGATATTGAATTACATTAAAGAAAACTTCAAAAACCAAAATTTATGGCAAATTCATAGATTGGAAAACTCATGAATATAAATATTTCTACTGAAATTAATGTATAAAGTCAATGAATTCTTCATCAACAAGTTTGTGTGTGTGTGTGTGTGTGTGCTAGCAAATGGATCTTTTTTTAAATTGACATGTATATTAAAAAGACCAAGAGAAACAAAGACACACATGAATAAGAAACACACAAGGTAGGAAGCACTTGGCCAGATATCAAGACCTATAATAAAGTATATTAATCAAGATAGTGAATTTTTATTACAGATAAACATTTAGACAAAAGAACCACAACTGAAGTCTAGAAACAACACACACCAAAGAACATTGTGCTTATAATAAATTAACATTCCAGAGGAAAGGAATAATGCCACTATCAAATCAGTGGAACTGTGATAATGGAATCTGGAAATAAACCATCTGAATGTGATTTCATAGACTCCATGAAAACCATTAAAAACCAATCACAGAATGAAAGACATTTAAAAAAGCAATACTGAAACTCAATATAGCAAACTTAATGAGAAATACAAATAAATGAAAAAATACAAACAATCCAACAGAAAGATAGTTAAAGAACTTGAAATGATGTTTTACAGTGAAAATCCAAATCACTAATAAACTAAAAAAAAAGTTCTTTGACTCACTAGTAATAAAGCAACAAAAATTAAAACAATAGCAAGTTAACATTAGACATCTTTAAGACTGGGGAAAAAAAGACTGCAAAAAAT
>RJWM01005868.1:0-88478 GCA_004363535.1 Dasyprocta punctata | reverse complement strand
AGAAACTTTGTCTCCAGATGGAATTTGTTCTAGTCCTATTTTTTTTCCAAGTGGAACTTGGCTCTAGTTTCAACTTTGTTTCCAGGTGGAACTTTGTTCTTCCATGGCTCGGTTGTGTCCACAGGGGAAGCCAGCTGGGAAGGACCCTGGGAATTATAGAGGCATTGTCCTCGCCGCTTGCCGAGGGCCTGTGTGCCAGGCTCTGTATTGAGGGCTTCACCTGGACTCTCTTGGGGTATCCCAAAGTTGCCTAGTCCTAGAAATCACCCAGGCCCTTCCCCTTGTTGATCTGGAGTGGACCCCAAGATTCATCACTGCAGGAAGAATCTTGGTGGATTTCGTGTTCAGGCTGTTCCAGACGCTGAGTCCTTTAAGGACGTTATGCCATGTCCGCCCCGAGGGAACTGCGATTCACAGAAGTCAAGCGACCCGCGCAGTCACATGGCCAGCAAGGCTCTGAACGCCGCCCTCCGCAGTGTCTCCTGCAGGGGTCCCCTCTGAGGAGCCCCCAGTCCTCCCTGTCCGGAGCCTCGGGGCTGCCCCAGAGAGGGGGGCTTTTCTCCTCGTGCCCCTGACGTCTCTTCTAAACCGAGCCTCTCCAGAGCTCTCCTGCTTTGCCCAAGAGGCCAGCGCGGCTCTTCCCACCCCAGGCCCCACCAGGGCTCCCACAGCCCTCTGGGGCGGTACCCCCACCGTCAGTCCCAGCGGGGTCTCCTGTCTCCCCGAATGGTGGTGTCTGGGACACCGACTCAGGGTGGAATGAGTTTTACTGCCCCCAGGTCCGGGAGCTTGAGAAGCAGTTGGGACAGTCCCGGAGCAGGTCTGCAGGGACAGCCGGTGACGAGCTGTCTGTCCACCCAGACCCCAGGAAGCTGTCGCCACAGGAGAGGAACCTGCAGAGGATCCGCAGCCTGGAGAGGGAAAGGCAGGAGGGCTGGGAGGTAAGGACCGGTCAGGAGGGCCTGGGCTGGGCTCGCTGCGCCTGGCTGGGGCTCGCAGGGCCGCGTCCGAGGCGCGGTGTCTGTCCTGGGAGGGAGGGAAGGCAGGCAGATGGGGCTGGGGGCCCAGGGCTGAGGGGCTGCCAACTGGAACAGCTCGGGCCATGGAGCTGGAGGTTGAGACTCGCTCTGCTGAGTTTAAGCAATGAACAGAGCCCTGGCCCTGACGGGAGCAGGGCTTTGGCGCCCTAGGCCCAAGCGCAGGTAGGCTGGGGACTTGGGGTCTTTCTCAGGTCTGGGCTGGCCGTACGCTCTCCTGGGGGACCCCCACCTTCCTGCCCATCCCCTCTGTGCTTCTGAGCAAGCTCTAGAACTCACCGTCTCTGGCCTGGCTGGGGTCTTTGCCCCCCGAGCTGGCCCCACAGGCCCGGGAGCGCCCAGCTCTATCGGCCTCCGAAGCTTGCGTGAGAGTGGGGAGCCGGGGCTGCTGCGGAGTGGGAAGAGGTGGGAGGCGGCGCCACGTAGCAGGGCCCTCTGTGGCCGGGCCGGGCTTCCTGGCCGGGAGACCTTGCCTTCTCAGCGGTGTGTGAGCTCCAGGCTGACCCCACGCCAGGGACACGGTGCCCGTCCCGCACGGTCCCATAGGCGGGGACAGGGCCAGGTCTGCAGGCCTGGACTCTGGCTTTCACCTCAAAGGCAGCGGAAGATCCCGAGGGTTTTGCGTTGACGGGCTGTGGTCACCCGTGTGTGCGTGTTGGAGAGGTCACATGGCCAGGGGAGGGGAGGTGGAGGAGGCAGTAATGATCCATGTGGACAGGGACAAGGACCTGCAGGAGATGGGGGCCAAAGTGGCGCCCAGGGTGGACCCCAAATGGCCCCATGGCTGACGGGTGGCGGAAAGGAGCCGAGTAGAGAGCGGAGATGGACTGGCAGGGTGCCCGGTGCAGAGTGGGGGGAGAAGGCAGAGCAGGAGATCCACACACGTGGGGGCACCTGTGGCCACGACTGCCCAGCCCAGCAGCCGGCACGGGGGGCTGTGTGCTGCGAGCCTGTCCCCCTCCGAGCAGAGCAGGGGCCGGCCTGCCCGTCTGCCAGTCACTCCTGACAGCTCTGCTACCTGTCTCCAGTGATCAGACCGTCTCCCACGCCCGGGCCGGCAGTGCCTTGGTCCTGGCTTCCCAGGCCTCACCTCTCACGCTCCACCCCGGCCTGTGCCTCCCCGCTTCTCCCGCGCTCTCTGCCACACCGCCCTCCCCACCCCCCGTCCCCACTTCTCAGTCCGCCTTTGCTTTCGGACGTCACCTGCGTGCACCCCTTGCTCGGAGGTCCGCTCCCTGGGAGCACGCGCTCGGCCCAATCTCTGCTGGGCCCGCAGCACATAACAGGCCCTCGCGAAGCACAGAGGTGCAGGGGGTGCGCCCTGCTGTCCTGCTCGGCCTGGCCACGGCAGGCCCTGCTCCAGGCCGACTTCACTTGACGCCTTCCACTGCCCTCGCGTTTTCTCACCCAGGCTGGCCCTGGGTCTCCTCGTGCCCAGCCCGGGCCCCCCGGCTGGCGGGAGCCAGGTCTGACCCGGCCCCACTTCCCAACGCAGAAGCTGGCAGGCGAGCGAGACGCCCTGCAAGGCGAGCTGGAGGAGCTGAAGAGGAAGTTCGAGGGGACGCGCTCCCGCAACAAGGTCCTGGCCAGCGAGGTGAAGACTCTCCGGGGCCAGATGGGGACCCTGGCGGAGAAGGGCAGGCATGACGACGAGCTCATCGACGCCCTCATGGTAGGCAGCCCCTCTGCCATGCCACCCAGAACCCAGGACGGGCCTAGCCAGGGCCAGCCCAGTCCCCAAGGCCCCTGTGTAACCGGGCGCTCAGAGCCTTCACCCAGGACAGAGCCGCTGGGCTGTGCAGGCACAAGCCCTGGGCCTGTGGACCTCAGCGGAGAAGGAAAGATAGAAGGGGCAAGACGGGCCCAGGCCTGGGCTCCTCCTGCAGCAGGGCCCTGGGAGCCACGGGGGGCCGCATGTGTTGTGGCTGTCCCTCCCTAGGTCCTGGAGGACGGTTTTCCCCAAAGACAACACCCATATCTCGGGTTGGGGTCCCCTTCTGCAGCTGGGAGCCCAGGACACAGCCTGGCAACATAACAGCTCCGTGCTGGAGCTCCTGACCACCTGGCTGCCCCCCCACGGTGCTGCCCCATGGTCTGAGTTCCAGGTGGTGCCCACCGGCCCCAGGAAAGGTGGCTGACTTGGCCAGGGCACTCAGGGCACAGTGTCAGCCCTGGGCTCATCCCCCAGCTGGCTCAGAACCCGAAATGGAGGCCACCTCTGTCCCCTGTTGATGGCTAACCCCAGCCCAGGCACTGCCCTGTCTGAGCCTCAGCAGCCGGTTTTTGTCACCAGGTACAGCCTAGGCCTCCCCTGCAGCCCCCACGTGCCCTGTCCCTGCAGACCAGCCCCGCGCCCTGGGTTCTCTGGCCTCCGCTTTCTCCGCCCGAGTGGCTGGCATTGCCCTTGCTGCTGTCCTGCTGCAGAAAGCTTCTGCCCCGGGAGTCTCCTTGGGGTATTTCCAGCGCACTGGGCATCAGGCAGATGCCGAGGGTCCCAGGCAGAGGGTCAGGGTGCTGCCTCCAAGGGCAACCTCCAGCCAGGTGGGACCAGGGCTGCCCTTTACCCCCACACCTGCCCCTCCTCTGAGGAGCACCTGCTTCCTGCTGCCCCGCCCTACCTGCTGGGTTTGGGTCTCCAGCGAGCTGTGGTGTGCTGTGCCGCGGTCGGGTTCCTGTGGCCCAGGAAAGAGACAGGGGTCACCCCGAGCGGCCAGGACTGAGCCCGCTGGCCGGCCCGGCCCCCAGGAACAGCTGAAGCAGCTGCAGGAGACCCTGAGCAGCCTGAGCCTGCAGGAGGAGAAGACACGTGCGTCTCAGCGCCACCAGGACCAGAAGGCCCGGAGCGAGGCCCAGCGGAGCAGCAGCCTGGTGGCTCAGCTGCAGGCCATGGTGGCCGAGCGGGAGGCCAAGGTGCAGCAGCTGGAGCTGGAGATCAGACAGCTCGGCGTGCAGGTGAGAGCGGGCGTGGCCTGAGTGACAGCCAGGACATCCCTGAATCCTCTCCTCGCGCTGTCCCTGCTCCACACCAGAAGGGACGGGCCCCTCCGCCGGTCACCTGCCAGGCCAGTTGGCAGGGTCTGTGTTTCCTCAGACCGGCTGGGTAGGGGTTCATGCCGGGCTGCCGGGGCCCAGCACCAGCTGGGCCCTCCTAGTCGGTGAGGGTATTGAGGGCCCCTGACCTGCTCTGGGGGTCCCCTACAGTCCCTGCCCAGCCAGTGCCCACCCCGTGTCTGGGAGAGGAAGGGGCAGGAGGCTGACAGAGGTGGCGGCCCGGGGAAGGCCCCCTGTGCAGGCGTCCACAGCCTCGCGCCTCTCCCGGCCGGATGTGGAGCAGCCCTGGCTCTCTGAAGAGAGGCATTATCTGCCGTCATTGCCATGCGAGCAGCGCCTCCCCACACAGGCCTCGCTGTCCTGGGGAAGAGAAGCCTCTTTCATGTCCCCACGGGGGCCCCGAAACCCAGCCAAGGCCCCCGCCTCCTCTGGGCCTCTGCGCCAAAGCCTGAAATGGAGCCCACATCTGTCCCCCACAGTACCTTCAGGATAAAGGAGCCGGCGAGGGGCCCTGTGGGTCTGAGGTCAGCCCCACTCGCCCCGGGCACCCAGGGGACCAGGGCTCCGCAGGTGACCACAGCAGCCGGCTGGGATCCTCTTGGTAAGCACGTCCTTCCGGGCAGGCACCCGAGGGGGGCTCACTGATATTCGGAAGCAAGGCCCTCTCCCCCACGGGTGCTGTGTGCCTCCAGCACGTGGACCAGTGACAGCCACCGGGCCAGGTCTCACTGTGACATGCCTTTGAGCGGACACCCCTCGGGACGTGTCTGCCCAGCCCCCATGCAGACCCGCTAAGGGACCGCTGGGCCCCGACATCGGCTGGGCGGACTCATTCTGGGAGGAGGCCATGCCGGGCCTCGGCTGCTGACGCCCCCACCCCCACACAGCGCCGTGAGCAGCCTGGGCCACACGCTGGTGGAGTCGGCACTCACGAGGCCTTCCCTGTCTGCCCCCCACGGGACCATGCCCAGGTATGAACGCCCGCCCCCGGCTCTGCCAGGGCCCCCATCCTGTGACGGGGGATGGAGGGGCAGGCAGCCCCAGGTTGCATCCAAGGCCGTGGTCAGCAGCCTCAGAGCTGGAAGCCGGGCCAGTGTCTTCCCTGTGCCTGGGACGTGGGACTCAGTCTCCAGGGGGAGTCGGCTCCCAGCCTGAGTCACCATCACCGATACCCTTGGTCTCGGCCTCTTTGTTGGTAGAATCAGCTGGGGCCTGAAGGAGGCCTTTGTTCTGACTGCCAGCTCACAGACAAGGGTGGCTTTGTCCTGCCTCAGCCCACTGGAGCCCGCTCCTGTGTCAGCAGACCCCAGTCCCTTGGGCAGGTCACCTGGGTCCAGCGAGGCCACGAGTGGGCCCCATCCCCCTCCCATCTCGCCGTGTGGCTCCAGGCAAGTCGGCCCTCTCTGGGCTGCTGCCTCCCGAGGAGCCCACGACACTTGCGACCTGGCACTGGGAAGCATGGGGATGAGGCCAAGGCCAGCGACACCATCCCTCCGGGGGGAGGAGCGGCTCTGTCTCTGAGGGGCCGAGCTCAGCCGCCCGGCAGGCACTGTGACCCCCCTTCTGCAGGACAGACCACAGACACCAAGTCCAGCCCCTCACAGGCCCTGCCCCCCCAGGACAGGGCAGCATCTGCGCTGGGGGTCCCTGCACGGCCTTTGCCCGCTCCTCGAGGTGCCCGGTGGACAGAGGCCTCTCCTCTGCTCCTCTGCCTGTGCTGGCGTTGTGAGGGAGCCACTGCCCACACTGTGGCCGGATCGGCCCACTCGGTGCAGGCCCAGCGCACAGTGCTGGGGTGGAGATGAGGTCCTGTGTTTGCAGCCGCGCCCCGGCAGCACCATGGCCACTGACCCACAGGGCCCACAGGAGCCAGCACGAGAGCCCTGGGGACCGCAGCGCTTAGTGGGCCTGGGGCCACACAAGAGGAGGCCTCCTGCCCAGCCCCAGGCCCTGCCGCCTCCACAGCCTGCCCTGTGCCCGGCATCGCTGAGCAGCAGCCGGAGTCACACGTGGGCTCCAGGGCTGTGGGGCGGGGTCCCCTTCTTCTTGGCCCCAGTCACCCATGAGGAGGGGGAGATGGGTTGAGCACAGAAGCCAAGGCCACTGGGACGGCCGTGTGGGCACCGTGGCACCCAGGGCCCGGGAGCCGGCGTCCACAGCAGCCAACTGGACTCCAGACCCCACAGGATCACATGGGCCACAGCACCCCGTGACCATGACAGCTGACAAGGCCTGGGGACTTCAGCAGGGCTGAGGCTGGGCTGTGCCACCTCCTCTCTGGCTGTCCCTGCCACTGTCTCAGGCGTGCATGTGTGTCTTCAGGCCTCAATGACCTCTGCCCTCTGCCCTCTGCCCTCCACCCTGGCCCCAGGATTCCAGACACCACAGAGCAGAAAGGCTGGCAGGCTCAGGTAGCAGAGACCAAGGCTCTGTGGCAGGCCGCCGAGGTGGAGCGGGACCGGCTGGCTGAGTTCGTCACCGTGCTGCAGAAGAGGTAATCAGGCCCGGGGTGCTCTCTAGGGCTGTGCAGCAGAGGTCAGGGCTCCCTCCCCCTGAGCCCAGCTCCTGGGTTGGTCCAGGGCAGGACCCGCCTGTGGGCCTTGGGCCCAGCCATCATGCTGTGGTCCTGCGCCCCGGAGTCTTGGGCAGAGACGCTTTGGAGCCGTCATGGGAGGCTTGGTAGGAAGGGCCGGGCTGGGCTGGCGTCCAATCAGTGCTTGCTCGAGTGACCACCTGGCGAGGACTGCAGGTGCACGGGCCAGCGCCTGCCCCACCATGTGACCCCCATGCTGGCCCACGAGGGGCACAGCTGCACTCTGTGCCCTGGCCGTGCCATGTGTCGGCCAGGCCCCCGATGACAGCCACAAGGCAGTTCCGGCCAGGTGGTGGGGGAGGAAGGCTTTCAGGAGGCGCCGGAAAACTCGGAGGTGCAGGGGGCGGGGAGACCCAGAAAACACGGGTGGAAGAGCCCCAGGCCACCTGTGAGCCCCCAGGCCTCAGTGACCCTGGCCAGCAGCTTCCTGCACTCATGCTGTGGCGTGTGGATGGGGGTGGCCCCCACGTCCACCCACGAGCAGGGCTCACAGGACACAGCGGAAAGGGACGCCATTACCGAGGAGTCGGGGTGCTGGGGCAGGGTTGTGGGTCAAAGCAGTGAGGAGTGGGCAGCTCTGGTTTTTCCATTCTGTTCTGTGTACAGGGGAGATGTGAATTTCCGACAGTCAGGTTCATGAGGAAGGAGACATTACTCTCTTCCTGTGATTGAGGTTGGTGGGCAGCGCAGGTCTCTGGTCTATCAAACAGACACGGACTCAGCTGCAACTTCCTCTCCTACCCCTCGTTATGCCTGTGACCAGGACATGACTCAGCTATCTGCTGCTGTGTAACAAATATCCCCAGCTGGGTGGTTCCGCACACAGCAGTGCGTCCTTTCTCTCGGTTCTGTGGGCTCACTGGTCACTCTGCTCCATACAGTGTCAGCTGCGGTCACCTGGGCAGCCTCACTGGGCCAGAAGCTCAGTGGGTGCCTGGGGCCCCTCTTGTGGTTTCTCTGCCTGGGGTGGGGGCTGGGGTGAAGCACCTGGGACAGGCAGGGTCTGAGGTCCCAGTCACTCACGGCACACGTGGCCGCCCTGTCAGCCGTCAGAGTCTGCGGCTCCTTCTGCTCAGTGTCTGGGCTCTGCAGACTTCCTGGACCACAGCTGTGTCCCCTCTGAGTCCTGCTGTCTCCCAGGCTTTCATAAGAGCAGGGGCCCAGGCTCCCACTGCACTCAACCCCCAAGCTGGGTCGGTCCAGGGCGTCCCCTCTGCGAGTCCGGCTGTCCTTGGCCTGTCCTGGCCTTGACCTCTCTCTGCCACTGCCTGTGCCCCTCCCCTGTGCCCCATGTCCCAGCCCCCAGCTCCATCCTGGGGAGCTGAACCCTCGTCATCCCGTTCCCTTCTCTTGATCTCACATCCAGCGCCCGTTCTCCCCACGTCCACACAAGTTGTTTCTTAGATTTCACCCATTTCTCTAGATGGTGGTAGGAGGGGCCAGCCTGGGCAGGATGCCAGGCTGGAGTTGCAGAATGTGGCTTTCATCAAAAGCATGTGGTTGGCTTTGATTTCAAATTCAGGATGGGAATTTCTGTATTTAAACAGTCGATTTTAGCCCATTCTTACTTTGCCGTATTAATGCTCTTTATTTGCCACGATTTTCCCTGCTCCCTTTTCTCCTTTCTCCTCCCTGATACTGGATGGATCGATTTTATTCCCCCTCCTCCGCGTGAGTTGGGAAGCTGGACAGCCTGTCTCTGTCCTTAGCGTTGCCCCTCGCAGTTAGCGGAGAGCTCGGCTCCGCGAGGCTGAAGCCCGTGCGTCCTCACCGTCACTTGGGCTCTGGAGTAGATGGAATGTTTGATTGACTTCTCCACGGTTAACTTTCATGGTGCTGCTTTCTGATCTTGCTCTCTCATGTTCTTTCTTTAACCCCTCTGGAAGTAAACCCTCTAACTTAGTTCTGGGGTTGAAGTCAGTGTTGTTTCCTTTTGCCAAGGTCTTTATCCTCCTCCTCCTCTCTCTTCACCTTCTTCTTCTTCTTTCTTCTTCTTTTTTGGCACTGGGGATTGAACCCAGGCTGTTCCAACTGAGCTACATCTCCAGTCTCCCCACCCCTCTTTTTTGAAACAGGCTCTTGCTAGGTAGCTAAGTTCCTGCAGACTAAGCTCAAACTCACAATCCTCCTGCCTCAGCCTCCCAATAGGGTTGGGATTATGGGTCTGTGCCATGGTACTGGGCCCATTTTCTTCTTGCCAGGGTGCATCTGTGGGTTGGTGGCAATAGTGTAAACCTGCTGAGTTTTCATTTATTTTTAATTGTCTTCGCTATGCTTTTTTCTTGAATGAATTTTTTTCTTTTCTTTTTAAGACAGGATCTTGCTACACAGTTCAGGCTGGCCTTGAGCTCATGCTGTAGCCTAGGCTGGCCTCGAACTTGCTGTGATCCTCCTGCCTCAGCCTCCTGAGTACTAGAACTACAGGCGTGCATCACCCTCTCTGGTTTATTTCTGCCTTTTGCAAATTTACCTTCAGCAGGTTTTTCTCAGGCAGCCTTACATTAGGAAGCTGCCTACAAAGCAGGTCTCTGGGGGTTTTGTGCAATGTCAGGATTTCCCTGATCACACAGATGACAGTGGTGTCCAGACCCCACGACCAGTCAGCCGCTGCCTCCCTGCCCCCTCCTGGACTCCTAGGCAGAATCCCGTGCCCTGGAGGCTCCAGAGTGACCCCAGCAGCTGCCAGCTGCTGCCTCCTGTAAGGCCAGGTGTACACCTCCGGCCCGTGTACCAGTGCAGCCCTGCCCACACGGCTGGAGGTTCCCCTGGTTCTCCTGTTATAAAGGTATACGTACTGCACAAAGTCTGCTTCTCCAGCCCCCAGTCCACATTCCTCATAGATAAGAACAGCTGAACTATTAAAATTTTTCTTTGCACATCTAATAATATGCATCTATATGTACCCATGTCTAAATCCATGTAACATGTATATTATTAAAAAGTGAACTCAATGATAAACACATCTTTACACTTTCGTGAGAGTATGTATCTGTAGCACAGACTCGTAAAAGCAGAATGGCTAAATCAGAGTGTATGCACGTGTAATATATTCACAGTAAACTGGGCATGGTTGTGCACACCTGTAATTCCAGCACTGTAGGAAGCTGAGACAGGAAGATCAAAAGTTCGAGCCCAACCTGGGAAACTTAGTGGCTTATTGAGACCCTGTCTCAAAAAATAAAAAAGGGCCAGGCATGGAGCTCAGTGCGAAATCCTTGGGTTTAATTCCTGGTGCTGAAAGGAAAAGAATAGTTCACACATGATGGCAGATCGCCCTTTTAAAGCGAGGGGAATTTACGCCCCGACCAGTAATGTGAAGGCTTGGGCCTCCCTATGGCTCATCTGGACCAGGAGCCACCAACCTCCAGCCTTCCCGCCAGCCAGGAAAGGAGCGCTCTCAGCCCGTGGGCTTGGCGCTTTGTGGGAGCCAAAAGTGAAGCCGCGTGTGTTTCCCGCGTCCCACGCGGTTCTTGCCTGTTATCACCCGTCTCCTCCATGGGATTGCTCGTATTTCCCCTGATTGATAAGGGGTGACTTACAGTTTACATGGATAGCAGTGTGTACATACTTGGGTGTCATCCTCACGCCGATCATGTTTCGTTTATGTTAGATTAATTGTCGAGTCGGGGGACCTCCTATGTGTGTCCCAGTTACAGTCCCCCAAAACATTTTTACATCAGAACATGTGCTGCTATGTGGGCTGCTTAATATTCTTCACCTTACTCTGGCAGATGCGAGGCAAACCTTTGACAATGTTTGGAATTTCCTGAGGCGGGGGGCGGGGCGGCTGGAGACCTTGGAGAGCTGCCGGCCCATGGGGCAGAGCGGGTTCAGGACAGGCAAGGGGGGAAGGTGAGGGAGCCCCCAGCCCGTGGGCTGGGCAGCCACCTGAGGGACAGTGACTTTAGCCAGGTGGGGAGGCCACATCCTGGAGGAGAAATAGCGTTTGGTGGCTCCTAAACCTGCGGGGACTCATGACGTGCTGTGCGTTCCGCACGGCCTGTGCCGTCCTTCCTTCCTCCACGCACACGGGATGGAGGTTAGGGGGACCCGGGCCTGACCACAGCACCCGCCGAGGTTCCGTCCACGCCCGGCCCCACCACACAATCACCGGCCTTGTATTTGTTTCTGAATGTTTAATTTGTTAGGAATTTTTAAGTTCGATCACACATTATGCACCATCTTCTGCTGCTTATTTTACTCGGTAAGATACCACGGGCCTTCCCTTCCTGTCCCCATAAACCCTTTTGATGGTTACAGGGTATTTTATTGGGTGGCTGTGCTGATTTACCCACCGGGCCTCTATCAATGGGTTACCATTATCTTAAAGTGCTTCATCGTGTCAGGACGTCCCCTTCTGTTCTCATTTCACTTTGAGTTTTAAACATGAGGAGTAGCCAAAGGTTTTATCAGTGCTCCTTCGGCTCCCACTGGGAAGATCACAGGCTGTGCCCCAAGGCCCCCCTCTGCCAGGTGGGCTCCCAGGACAGCACCCCGGGTTGGGGACAGCCAGCACAGGGTTCCTGAGTGAATGAATGGGGAGATGGAGGAGTCACGGAGTGGGGCGGCCTCCCCAGGGCCGGGCCCCGAGGCAGCGTCACGGGAAAGGTCCTTCCAGGTGGCAGCGGAGTGTGTTCTCAGCAGGAGCAACGTGGACGAGAGGGGGCGGTGCCTGTCCTCCCTTGAGAGCCTGCCAGCGCAGACACGGCCAGGTGGCCGGTGTGGCCCTCCAAGTCCACACCCGGCCCTCGGGCCCTTGAGGTGGGCAGCGCCTGGCCTGTGTTTGTGCATTGCAGAAATGTCACCAGCAGTGACCCCTTAACGCAAGCAGCATTCACCCCGCCCTGTGGGCCTCGCTCTCCCCGCCAGCCCGTGATCTGGGGACTGACAGGGCCTGCTCGCGAAGCCCTCCCTCCTCTGTGACTGCGGCGTCGCGGCCTGGCAGAAACTTCCAAGCCAACGGAGATGCCCCGGGTCTGCTCTGGCCCACGCAGCAGCCGCCAGCCACGGTGCCTAGTGTGGCTAAGAGCCTGAATTTTACATTTCATTTGTCGTTCACTGAATGGCGACCCATGGGTGTGGAGTGGTGGCAGCGCGGCTCCTCGTACTCTGGCGTCGCCGTTTCTTTGTCCTGTGTCTGTCAACGGCACTTCGGGTCCACTTGGGTTCTTGCCTTTGCACGCAGAACCTCAAGAAACACGCTTCCCCATGCTGGGCCGCGTGCTGGGCTAGCAGCTCGTCCTGCTCAGAATGGCTGGCATCCGGTCCCCTGCCCTCCTCCCGCTGGGAAGACCACTGCCCAGCACCCGCCTTCCGACGCGTGGGTACATGCGTGAGCCTCAGCTTGAGCTGGATCTCAGGGAGTTCCAGTCAGCGCCTTCAGGGTGCTTGGCGGCCGCTGTCAGCTCAGGCGCCAGTGAGATCAGCCCGTCTGCCACGTGAGGCGGCCACACGACAAGGTCATCACGGCTGTGAGGCGTGATGGGCTCACAGGAAACAAGATGCAAGCATAAGGCGACTCCAGACCCCAGGAAAGGCAAGTGGGTAAGCAAGGCAGGGTCGTCGCCCACGTGCTGCAGGGCCCCGGCGCCCGGCCCTCTGCTCCCCACCGCGACACCCGGAAGCGCGTTATGTCACATGGCAAAGGACCTGGCGGGCGTCGTCACCGAGATGCACCCTAGAGTAGGGGGGCTGCCCTGGATTATAGGCGGCCCGGTCTAATCGCCTAATCCGGGGAAGCAGAGCTGTTTTCCCATCTGGGCTCGCCCAGAGGTGCGGCATCAGATGGGTCGAGAGGCTGGGCCGGCCGAGTGTCCGGGGGCGGCGAGCGCTGTGGAAGCAGCCGGAGGAAGCAGGTGCCCGGCCCTCCAGCGACCTGAACCAGATGCTGCCAGCGCCCAGATGGGCTTGGAGCAGATCCCCCGGCACCTCCAGACAGAGCCCGGCAGCGGGACCCTGAATCTGGCTGGCGGCAGCCGGGGCGGGCAGCCCGCTGAGCCCGCTGGCCCCCTGCTCACGGACCTGCAAGGCGACGCGTTTCTGCTTTGTTTGTGCTCTGCCGTGCCGGGGATTGGACATGGCTTCACGCATGAGCGGCAACTGCACCACCTGGGAGCTAAGGCTCTGCCCTTTTTATTTCTGTTTTGAGATGGGGTCCCTCTAAGTTGCCTGACTGGCCCTGAACGTGCAGTCCTCCTGCATCAGCCTCCCAAGTAGCTGGAATTACAGGTGTGCATTGAGATATTTGGCGCATGTTGTTCTAAGCTGCAAATTTCACGCTAATTTGTTGCAACAGCAACAGAAAACGAACCCAGTGCCCGCCGCCAGCCCAGCCACGGTGCGGAAAGGGGTTTCCGTTTGGTGAGGGAAGATAGCATTGGGAGCAGGCTAAATTCTCGTTCTGCATGGCGGGAGGTTAAATGATTATATTTAAACCTAAACAGTAGAAATGTGGCCGTGAACGTCCGGAGAACCAGCTAAAATCGCCAGGAGCAGCCAGTCTGGGGAGCAGGAACTGGGAGTGGAGGGCTCAGGCCTCTCAGTCTGGCACAGGCCGTGTGCATTCGAGTGCACTAACCTTCCCGGTGCAGCCTGGGTCCGGGGCTCTGAGCCAGCGTCGTGGCCGCAGCGTCTCTCTGTGCCCAGGGTGGAGGACGGCAGCACCAGGCTCCTGGAGGCCGAGAGGGAGCTGCGGGCAGCGCGGCAGCGCTCGGCAGTGCTGGAGCAGCAGCTGGAGAAGGCACGGCTGGAGCCGGGCCGGGCCGCGGCCAGGGGCAGAGCAGGTAGGGGCAGCAGCTGGGGGTGTGGGCGGGGAGGCGGCCCAGGGGAGGCAGGAGTGGGAAGCGGGGAGCCCTGGACCCCTGCAAGCTGTCACCCCGTGCCCTGAATGCTTTGGGTTATGGCGGCCGAGTCCGGGGGGTAGAGGGGGCTCAGCAGCCCTGGGGCTGGGCACCGCCCCTCCTGCCCTCAGCACCCAGCTTCCGCCCCAGGACCAGGGCAGTGCCCGAGCTCCAGCCGCAGCAGGAAGGGGACCTGAGACTGTCCCATGTGCCACCACCCACAGCTGCCCCACTGCGCTGGGGGCCTGGCGAGCTCGGGCACTGGTGCCGGAGCCGGGGAGGAGACCTGGGTGGGGCTGGGCCATCCCTCGCTCTCCTGGTCTGTCCCGCGCCTCCAGACCACTGGCCATGCAGGGACACCAGAAGCAGACCGGCCCCAGGCCCCGTGGGCTTCTCTCTTTGCACATGGGAAGTATGAGTTTGGGCTGTTGAATGAAAAAGCCACCTTGGCAGGACAGGAGCAGAATCAGGGCCAAGCAGAGGCCAAAGCCAGGCAGGCGGGGAAGGAGTCAGTGAGCACCCCGGGAGGGAAATGGCCTCCTCACCTGAAGGAGGAGTAAAGAATGTTTCACCCATGGGGAAATACGGTGTTAGCACAGGCTGTGGCCTCATCGTGCAAAGTGGCTGCTGCTGCCCCACAGGTCTGCCTGCCTCCGGCACCAGGAACAACCCAGCAGGGAGCGAGAAGAAGGCCCCATCCTCTTCCCAGCTGCCCATGGCATCCCGGGTGGAGGAGCTGACTGCCAGGTGCCCCCGCCCCGGCTCCCTGGCAGGGTGGTGTTCGGTCTGGGTGCCAGTACCTCAGGGCACGTGACTCCTGTCTGCCCCCAGGTGGGTCCTGCCGTGGCCAGCATCTAGGCCTGCAGCTCAGGGGCCGCCTCCAGGGGCACCACGGCCCTCCTGACCCAAGTCCTGAGTCAGGCACGCGAGGCTGAACCCGCACCCCCACTGGGCAGACCCCTGTCCACACCTCGGCACCCCTCCCGGGCCCCTGGGTGCTGGGCGGGGCCTGGGGGACACCAGGACTCAGTCCCCTGTGGTGTGCCAGGCTGGCCGTGCAGGCGGAGGAGAACGAGCTGCTGCGGGCTGCGCTGGGCAGTGCCCTGAGGGGCAAGGAGGAGGACTTCCGTGTGTACCACGAGACGCTGGCCCAGGTGAAGGGGGTCTTCCTGCAGGCCCTGCGGCAGCAGCGGGCTGACGGCCACTAGGAGGGCGGCCTGGAGTCCGCGGGCTCCCAGAAGCTGGCCAGGGCCCCTCAGGATGACCATGCCCAGCCTGGCCTGGTGGGCCTAGAGGGAGCCTGTGGGGACCCTGGACACCTGGGCACCGTCAGCCACCTGCAAAGGGACAGATGCGGACCCCTGAGCAGAGGCCCCGTCCGCCCCACCTGGCACCATCTGTGCCCCCCTCTGACCTGGGACACTGGCTCCCCACGCTCTGTGGCTGGGACTTGAAATAATAATTACCACTTCCAAAACCCGCAGTCTGTGTCTCCCTCCTGCCACCAGGAGTCAGAGCTGCCGTCGCGTCCCAGATGAGGCTGGGCTGAAGGGCACTGGGCTGCCGGTCACCCTGGGCAGAGGGGTCCAGGGCCAGGCCCCCAGCTGAACAGACCGCCCAGCCCAGGCTCCTCCTGCCACTCCCTGAGGGCCATGGGGCAGGGCCGAGGTGCCGACCCTGGGAGTGCGCAGAAGGGTTTCACGGCAGCGGCTCTGGCCAGGCCTGGAACCTCCGTCCTCCCTGCGCGGTCACAGTGTCATCTCAGCTGCCTGGGCAGGGTCACCAGGTCACCCAGAGCTGCACCCACGGAGGGATGAGCAGTACGATGCGGGTGCACGTCCCGCTGGATGTCCAGCCGTGTGGGCCCTGCCTGGCCATCAGCACCGGTGCCCTCCCAGGGACCCCAGACACTGCTGAGCAGGCCCCAGTCCTCAGTGAGTCCACCCAGGGCAGACGCAGGCTGTGGGGACCGTGGCGATGCTGCTGGGTCCCTGGCCTGTGCTGGGAGGGGACCCCATGCCCACTGTGACCCGGGAGTGAGAGGCAGGCACAGGACCAGCACCCCTAAGTCGCCCAGGGAGGGGCGGGGTGCAGGCGCTGCCCACTGCCAACTCTGTAGCCTCCACCAAGTGGCTGCTACTCCCTGAGCGTCCCTGTCCTGTCTGAAGTGGGGGTAGAGACGCAGTGCCCCCAGGACGCTGTCCGGGACCAGCCGAGGGCCGGCAGTGTGTCACGGCCTCGCTGTTTACTTCTGTACCAGGAGCTGAACCCACAGACTGAGGCTGTGCCCAACTCTAAAGCTAGGACCCATGCAAGGACGGGGGGACATGCTGACCCCTCTGCCCATCCTGGACAGGAGCTCCGTGGGCAGCTGCAGGGCTGCGGGGCTTCTGGTCCCTCCCCAGGCCAACTGTGGACAGAAATCTGTAGCACCAGTGTGGCCTGGTGCACCTGTTGGCACCCCACTGGCACCTCTGCCTGGGACCACGTCTCCTAGAGCCTGGCTGGACCCAAGGAGCCGAGCTGCCCCTGGCGGCAGCAGCATCCAGTATACGCCCGAACAGGAGCTCCTCACAGCCCCCGCAGTTCCCGTACACGGGGCTGGCCAGGCACCAGCGAGGAGAGGGCCAAGACCGGCCTCCTGTCCCCTGTGCCCTGCCACTTCCCGCCCAGCTGTGGATTAGGGCAGAGCAGAGCCCAGAGAGGGCTGGGCCAAGGGACGGAGCCCACTGGCCGGAGAAGGTGGGGTGGCCTGCTGCCCAGATTGGTGTCCTGGCCCCTCCCCCAGGCAGGCAGCTGCTTGACAGCACTGACCCCTGACACTGGCACTCTGAGGGTGGAAAGGGCAATTAAAGAGGCAGGTGGAAGCAGGTGTGGTGGGCACTCTGGGAGGCTGAGGCAGGAGGGTTACTAACTCGAGCCTGGACAACTTAGCAAGACACTGTCTCAAAGCAAAAAATAAAAAGGGTTGGGGAAATGGCTTAGTGAGAAGGCCCTGGGTTCAACCCCCAGCACCGGTGGTGGTGTGAGCGCCCCGGCAGGCGCTGGGTCTGGTGCTCGGGTTCCGGATCCAACAGGGGCAACCTGGGGACAGTAATGTGGTCTGGGGCCCCGGGGACACAGCTGCGTTGACCTGGTTGCGGCCTGGCTGTGGCTGAGTCCACACACCCCCATGCGCGGTCCCCGCACACGCACGGCACAAGGGCGCACGCCGCTGAGGGGACCCGGCCGTGCAGGCGGACGCTGCCCCACGCTCTGCTCTGCCTCGAGCAGCAAACACGGCGAGGGGAGCTGCCAGGTCTCGGAGACGCCCCTCCCTGCCGGCCCCACCCGGCAGCCCTGTCCCTCTCTGTGGGCCGGGTAGGGGCCCCATCCCGCCGCCCACACACGGCCCGCGCCCCCGCCACTGCCCAGGGCTCGGAGCCAGGCCTCCTCCCAGCCCCTGAGGAGCGGCAGCCAGTGCGGCCCTCGGGGCGCCCACCTCACACACAGGGACTGAGCCCCGCGGCCACCCCAGCTGGCGGCAGTGCTGGCCTGGGGCGGTGGCAGCACCTGCGTTTGTCACCCAGGGAAGCCATGGGACACCTTCGCCCCACAGGACAGTGGGTCCCAGAAGCCACTAACTGCCTAGTGCCTCAGTTTCCCCTCCTGCCAGCCGGGGACGGGGGGACAGTGAAAGATTGAGTCTGCAGTCTCCACTGCAACGATGACCCAACCCCCACTCCAACACAAGTCACCACTCGCGCTTCTGGGATCAAGACCCAGGGACGGCCGTGGCCACTCTGCTGGCCGGGCTCCCCCAGCTGCTTCCCCCGGGCCAACTCGTCCACGTGCCCAAGAGCCACGTCCAGCCCCTTCCCAGCCCCGCGTGGCCAGCAGGGCTTCCTGCCGTCCTCAGCAGAGCCATGGTGGGGGCCGGGGTCAGTAGGGGCTCCACGTGCTGTCCCCAGCTGACGACAGTCCCACACCGCCAGGCCCCAGGGACATGACACAGACACAGCTCCCAGACACGGGACTGTGCCCCGGGGAGCAGTCGAAAGACCTAGCTTCACTGGGCACCATCAGGAGACCCTGCCGGCCCTCCTGGGCCCACAGCTGGTTAGGGACAGGCTCTTCTTCCTGTCTGCCCCGAGCAGATCCCGGCCGCTCCAAGGGCGCATCAGCCCAGCCAGGTGACCCTGCGAGCACCCCACCCAGACAGTTCCCGAGGGACGAGCAGGTCCGTCCCCCCCCCAGGGAACCATGCCTGTGCCACCAGGACTCTCACCGTGGCACAAAGCAACAGGGCAGGGGCTGCCTGGGTCCACCTGGCCACTCGGGGGGCTCGGGGGAAGGTGGAGCTGGAGTCCACCCTCGGTGCCGTCGGCACGGTGTGTGCATGGCTGCTGGGAAGGCTTCCTGGAAGAGGGGTCCCGACAGGCAGCAAGAGGGAGGTGGGACTCTGGGTTGCGGGGTGCAAGCTGGGGACCCCCCATGTCCCTGCCTGAGCCTCTCCTCTCCCCTCCCCCACCCTCCCGCGGCTCTGCGGCCAGCAGCTCTGCAGTGCTCGGCTCAGCGCCACTCAGGAAGGCCACCTCCTCCCACCCTCCCCCGCCGTGTCACCACTCACCGCATAGCCTCAGGGGGTGGGGACCGCGGCCTGGACACTCCCCACTGTGGCCCCAGACCTCAGCCGGCCGGACAGACCTTCAGTCGGACGCAGGGCACCTGAGCCCAAGGTGGGCAGCACGCCAGGGCCCCTTGTGGCCTCTCAAGGTCAGTGCTGGCCGGGGACACAGCCATCCCGGGGCTCCTAGACCTGTGGGTCCCACACCGTGCCCCTCATGCCAGTCCCAGGCTCCAAGGCAGGCTAGCCCCTGCGCACACCTGAGGTGGCCAGGCAGGACAGGGTCACCCGGATCCAGCGGCCGGCCTGGGGCGGGGGTCCAGTGGGAGAGGCTGGGCAGGGGGCCGCTCCTGGCGGACGCCTCACTGGGGACACTCCGCACCGGCCGCGGGAGCTAAAATTGGAAGGCGGCGAGTGGGAGGCAGCTGACGGAGCTGCTCTGTGGCGCTCAAGTTTCAGGCTCCTGCTCCATTAACCTGATCCCGGGCCTCCACCCGGCCGCCAGGGCAAGGGCATGAGAGGTGCCCGGCCCGGCCGTGGGGGAGTCCGATGGGGCGGGGGGCAGAGGCCTCTTCCGGAACTCCAGAGGGGCTCCCCAAGGCCACCTCATCCTAGAGGCGGCGGCGGCCAGATGCGGGGCTCTGCCTGAGCCCACCCCCTCTGGCCCACAACCCCTCCACCATGGAACGGGGTGTCAGGGGTGGACCCAGGAGAGCTGGAAGGGGTGCCTGTTCAGGTGCATCCATCGCCAGGGAGCTCAGAATGGGACAGTGCCACGCTGGCCCCAGCAGACGCCTGGACCAGTCCTCCCTCTCGAAGCCCCGGGTCGGTACTTGTGGAGTGGCAGGATGGCCCCGGCCAGACGGGGCATGGCTGGAGGGCACAGGTGTAAACTGAGGCCCCAGGGATGGCCCAGCAGGATGCCTGGGGACACTTGGCCCTGGATTGAAGTCGGTCAGCACCTTGGACAACGGCCAGCGCCCTCAGGTGCCCGCCTGGCCCCGAACAACTTCCTCTCCTGGCTCCTCTTCAAATGGCACCGCCTCGGGCCAGCATCGCCCTGAGCCCCCGAGGCACCTTGTGGGGACAGTGTGGACACTGAAGGGCCAGTGCCAGGCAGGCTGGTCAGGGTCTGTGCCCGGGTGGCCACTGGGTCGGGGGCAGGAGAGGCAGCTCAGGAAGGCGTGGGGCCCGGATGAGGGCCTCAGGGGCAGCGGGGCTCTGTCAGGAGCAGCGAGGGTCACTGGGGGGCCTTGGCCAGGGTGGGGTGGGATGGGACGGCCCTCGGCATTGGTGCTCCCATGCCGACAGGGCTGCGGGTACCATGCCTCACCCCGGTTGTCTCCCCAGCCCCGTCCAGACCATGGGCGTCAGGACAGCACTGCCCGCCGCCGAGCTGGGCGTCTACTCCCTGGTGCTGAGCGGGGCCCTGGCCTTTGCCGCCCGGGGCCTCCTGGAGGCGTCCCAAGGTGACAGCAGGGCCCTGGGGCGGGGGCTGGGACCCTATTCCTGTAGGCCTCAGGGTTTGGGGGACTGTGTGAGCCTGGGGGTGCAACCCCAGGGACACAGAAGTGCCGAGACCCTAATGGGGCTGGACCCAGCACCGCGGACCAGGCGCAGCACCGGGGGACCCTGCCCTGAGGCCGTGCTCTGTCCTCAGATGGGGCCCACAGGAAGGCCTTCCGGGAGTCTGTGCGGCCCGGCTGGGAGTACATTGGCCGCAAGATGGTAGGTACCCCACCCCACCCGTACCCCTGTCCTGAATCCTGTGTTCCCAGTCTCGGAGCCCAGGGTCTCCGGCTCCCCACGTGCCCTCCCCAGGGCGCTGAGAGTTAAGCACGTGGGTCCCCTTGATCCAGATCAGGAAAGGCTGACATCCACATCGTGCAGAGCAGCAGGCCAGGGCCACCCGGCCCCTGCCTCCTGCCTGGGGACCCCTGCAGGGGAGGGTAGGGGCCTCTGTCCAGTGGCGGGGAGAGTTCCGAGCTGGGCGGTGCCAGCCCACGCCCGCTCACCGGTCCCCGCCTCCTGCCGCCTGCCGGCCGCCCCAGGACGTGGCTGACTTCGAGTGGGTGATGTGGTTTACCTCCTTCCGCAACGTCATCCTCTTTGCCCTCTGCGGACACATACTCTTTGCCAAGCTGTGCACCATGGTCGCACCCCAGGTGAGCTGAGGCCAAGCCCCTCCGGCCAAGGGGCAGCGGGAAAGCCGGGGCCCCACCGGAGCCTCCCCCCTGCCCTGCTCTGTCCTGTCCGCAGCTGCGCTCCTGGGTGTACGCAGTGTATGGCGTCCTGGCCGTGCTGGGCACCATGGGCCCCTGGTACCTGCTGCTGCTGCTCGGCCACTGTGTGGGCCTCTACGTCGTGTCCCTGCTGGGCCAGCCCTGGCTCTGCCTCAGCCTCGGCCTGGCCAGCCTGGCCTCCTTCAAGACGGACCCCCTCATCTCCTGGCAGGTGTGCACCGGGCAGGGCCCCGGGATGGGACCCGACCCTCCCACTGCCTCCCGGCCCCAGCAAGGCGGCACCTGCCAGGCCCCAGGTGGCCAGCGTCAGGATCTTGTCTCTGCCAGGGGCAGAGCTGGGCCCAGGAGGTGGGAGGAGGGGGCTTCCCGAGGCGGGACCCCCGCGAGCCGGCGCCTGTTCTCTCTCCAGAGCGGGTTTGTGACGGGCGCTTTTGATCTCCAAGAGGTGCTGTTCCAGGGGGGCAGCGGCTTCACCGTGCTTCGCTGCACCAGCTTCGCGCTGGAGAGCTGCGCACAGCCGGGCCGCCGCTACTCGCTGGCCGACCTGCTCAAGTACAACTTCTACCTGCCCTTCTTCTTCTTTGGGCCCGTCATGACCTTCGACCGCTTCCACGAGCAGGTGGGGTGCAGCTCCGGACTGCAGCGGGCTCCTCGAGTCTCCCAGCCAACCTCCGGAGGACCCACGTCCGCCCTCATCAGACCCCAGGCGGGGACCACAGGGTGGGGACAGTGTTTCCTGCCTAGGACGTGCGCCCAGGCCACAACACCCCCACCTGTCACTCAGGCTCCCAGGTGGCCACAGTGGAGTCCCCGGGCTGGGGATCCCGTGCCACCCACCCCCGCCCGACACGTCCCACGTCCCCAGGTGAGCCAGGCGGAGCCGGTGCGGCGCGAGGGGGAGCTGTGGTGGATCCGGGTGCAGGCGGCGCTCAGCGCCGTCACCATCGTGGCCGTCGACATCTTCTTCCACTTCTTCTACATCCTCACCATCCCCAGCGACCTCAAGTTTGCCAACCGCCTCCCGGACAGCGCCCTCGGTGGGTCCCACCGCAGGCGCCCGCCGGGGCAGGGCAGGGGCGGGAGGTGGCCTGCACACTCTCAGGGTGGCCCTCGGCACCTAAGGATGCAGGGGAGCTTGTGCTTGCTACACGAGGCCGGGGCCGTGTGGCCAGGCACTCACCGCCTCACAGGGCTGTCGGGGTATCCATGGGGCCCGAGGGGCCTCCTAGGGGAAGGGAAGCCGGGAGAGGGGCCTCAGGGAGGGCTCGGGGCCCAGGGCAGTGACAGCACCCGTCCGCAGCTGGCCTGGCCTACGCGAACCTGGTGTACGACTGGGTGAAGGCGGCCGTCCTCTTCGGCGTCGTCAACACCGTGGCCCGCCTGGACCACCTGGACCCGCCACAGGCACCCAAGTGCATCACAGCGCTCTACGTCTTCGGGGAGACGTGAGTGCTGGGGTGGGTGGGACGGAGCGGGGATCCCCACCTCGGCCTCTCCCTGCTCAGTTGCCCCCCACCCCTGCAGGCACTTCGACCGGGGCATCAATGATTGGCTATGCAAGTGAGTCTGGGGATGGGGTGGACGCCCGGGGGCGGGGGAGGTCCCAGCCACAGAGAGCAGGGTGGGGCGGGACCCCTGGAGGAGCGGCTCTGTGGGGAGGCGGGGAGGAGACCCCGCCTGTGGGGCCTGAGCCCGCTGAATCCCCAGGAGGGAGGGCCCCGGGTCTGTTGGCACGCCAGCCTCAGAGAGCGCTTCCACCTGGGAAACGTCTGCTGGGACATGGGTATCCCGGGTGGAGAGGAGCTGGAGGCTGGGGCCCAAAGGTTAGGGAGAAGCGGGGCTCAGCGGGGCCCAGAGGACCCGGTCAGAGGGAGGCAGCAGTGGACAGGGCAGCAGGAGAGAGGCCGCACAACTTCCGGGAAGCTGAGAGAGACCACTGGGCTGGGGAGGTCACCTGGGCCGGGGTCTGGGGCCAGGAAGCTGCAGGAGAGGACACGGCTGGCCGCCTGGGTGGGGCGGGGGCAGGAGGGGGCAGAAGGGGAGCGGGTGACGAAGACGATGAGGTGGAGGGTGGCGGGGTCAGCGCAGAGGGGGACCCTGCCCGATGCAGAAGGCCGGGCCCCACTGAGACACACATGCGCAGCAGAGCTGGGGTACACTGGCCGACATGGGGCATGGGAGGCCCTGGCCTGGGGGCTCAGGCAGGTGGTGGTCCTGGGTTTAGGGCCCCGTTTGTCAGGCACTGGGTGGCCTGGCTCCCCTCACAGGGTAAAGGAAAAGTGGAAGACAGCATTTTCAGTGTTCTGAAATGACAACTCCATGGCCATGGGCGGGTAAGGAGGACAGAATTCGGGAGGCTGAGGCAGGAGGATTGCTGCAGTCAGAGGAACCCATGATAGACGGGATTGAAGAACCGAGTTGGGGAACTACAAAGTCAGGATGGGCTGGACAGAGTGGGTGTCAGGGAAGAGGGAGGTTTGCTGCAAAGCTGGGGTGCAGCCAGGGTGCAGGTGGAGAAGAAACCCCTGGAATCAAGCAGGCCGCGAACAGCAAGACTGGTTCCTCAGCCATCTCCCACTGAGTTTATTCGACACACATTTACCAAGCACCTGCTGGGTGCCCGTGCCACCCCAGACACCAGGAAAACAACCATGAACAGGGCAGACCCCACTCCTGGGGCTCAGAGTCGGGTGGCTGAGCCCCAGCGGGGTCACCTCGGCGGGCAAGTCTGGAGTCAGACCGCGCGGGGGGCAACAGCTGGCCATGGGGTCCACGCTGGAACCTGAACCAGGCCTTGAGCAAAAGGGGATCAGAGTCCCGAGAAGAGGAGCCCAAGTAGCTGAGGTCCTGGGCCGCACGGCAGGTGGGGGAGGGGACATTGATCCAAACAGGCCAGGCACGGAGGGGGGCGCCCGTGACCCCAACGCTCCAGAGGCTGAGGCAAGAATAGCTGCAGTCCAAGTGTGGCAGGAAGCCAGAGTGGTCAGGGCGTGGCCATCGAGGCTGCTCTTAGAGGTCCTGGGTCCGTGTGCGGAAGGGAAGCGGGAAGAGCAGAGGCTCTGCCGCGAGGGGTTGCCTGAGCCAGGCAGAAGGGGAACAGATGGGGATGGGACTGGGGCCCCAGGGCGGGCAGCAGGGCTCCAAGCCCAAGTGTGAGCCAATGGTGGGCGGGGGGCGCCCCGCAGGAAGACGACAGGGGCTCGGACGAGCACACAAGACCGGCGAGGGCACAGTGCTGGCGACCCAGTCCGGGACAGCGGCGTGGCCTGGCGTGGGCCCCACCCCCATGGCCCACCTGTGCCCCCAGGTACGTGTACGACCACATCGGCGGGGAGCACTCGGCCGTGATCCCGGAGCTGGCGGCCTCGGTGGCCACCTTCGCCATCACCACGCTGTGGCTCGGGCCCTGTGACATCGTCTACCTGTGGTCGGTCCTCAACTGCTTCGGCCTCAACTTCGAGCTCTGGGTCCAGAAGCTGGCCAAGCACAGACCCCTGGCTCAGATCGAGGTGAGCGGGGCGGGGTGGCGGGGACAGGCGGGGACAAACGGCACATGGAGGTGTGGGAGGGAATGGGGGCCCTGAGGCTCTCTGGCCTTGGGGGTCGCACCCTGGATCCGGCCCAGAGCGAGCTGTCGGCACCGGCTTGACCTGCGGGCACCGTGCTCCTCCCAGGGCTGGGCCCAGCTTGTTGCTCGGCCCTCCTCTCGGGCCTTGGTGTCCCCACACTCACCGAGGGTGAGCGGGTGGGACCCCAGGAACCCACACACACAGCCCAGGCCCGGGCGAGCGCCCCATACTCCCTTCGGGCCCTGCCGTGATGCCTGCTGGTCGCTAGGCCTCCGTGTCGGAGCAGACGAGCCGCCGGCTGCGCGCCCTCTTCGGGGCCCTGAATTTCTGGGCCATCGTCATGTACAACCTCGTGAGCCTGAGCAGCCTGGAGTTCACAGAGCTGGTGGCCCGGCGCCTGCTGCTCACAGGTGAGGGCCGGGCGTCCCTGAGCCCGCAGACTCCTGGGGGCAGGGCCCGCGCAGGGAGGGTCACGGGCCGGGGCCGGCTGCACTCCGCAGGCTTCCCCCAGACCACGCTGGCCGTCCTGTTCGTCACCTACTGCGGCGTCCAGCTGGTGAAGGAGCGCGAGCGCACGCTGGCCCTGGAGGAGGAGCCGGCGCCGGACAAGGAGAAGCCCGAGTGATGGGGCGGGGCAGGGCGGCCGAGAGTAAAGCTTTTCTACCACGCCTGGTCCCCAGCCTCTTCCTGGGGATCTCCAGCGCCTGTCCCTGCTGGGTGGGGACACTGAGGCCACACAGGGAACAGGAGGCGGGGGCAGCAGATAGCCGGCCGGCAACTCTCCTCGCGGCAGAGGGTTCCAGCGCCCGCGCTGCCACTTCCCTCAAAGACACGGCCCAACCGTGCACTTGAGGTGCACTCGCTGGGGACATCCCACCCAGCTGGCAGGCGGGGGTGCCACTGGCACCCAGGGCCAGGCTGGGGCGCCGCCTGGATCCTCCCTGTGGCCCCAGGCACCTGGAGGGCATGGGAGACCTGGCGACCCAGGAGGGGCTAGCGTCCCCACCTCAGGGGCCGGGCCGGCCGTGCAGCCTGGCAGCTGGGCCTCTCCTGGCCTCCTCCCCGGGCCCCACGGCAGCGGCGGGGTCACATCTTGGTCAGGCGCAGCACGTTGAGCCGCACGGGCAGGAAGGTGGCGCCGGCCGCGTAGGCGATCTCCCTCAGGACGCCCTCCCACTTCTTCTCGTCCTCGTTGTATCTGGGCGGGGAGGGAGGGCCGAGGGGGCCACCCGGTCAGCTGAGTGCAGGCGCCAACCGTCGGGGACTGCGTCTGTCTGGGAGGTGACCCCAGCCCCGGGCCCAGCCCTGCTCACCTCACCTAGAAAACCCCCAAGAAAGTGCACCGCAAGGAAGTGTGCCCTGGACTCCGGCAGGAGCCGCCTCCTCAGGAAAGGCCCCTCTCGGTGGCCTCAGAGTTCAGGAGCGGGCACCTCGCTCCGGAAGGCTCCCCACCCGGCCCCGCAAGGGCCCTGAGAATTCCTGTGCTTCGCACTCAGAAAGCACCCCTTGCAACAGTGGTGGCGACTGGGGCTCGGGAACAACCCCAGCAGTGGAAACACCCTCCTCTCCCCCGTGAGGGCCCAGCTGTTTCCCAAACCAGCCTCAGTCTTGCTCCAGACCCGCACGGGGAAGGCGAGGCAGGAGGGCCTGGGTCTGGGCCTGGAAGCTGGGGTCAGAGGGCCACGGGCTGAGTACCCAGCTGCCGTCCTCCCCTGGACTCCATGGAAGAGAGCTCACCTGGCCCTGTCCCATGCCGGCCCTGAGCCTAGGGGGCTGGACCCCCACCCCGGGCGGGGCTTACCTCCAAATGTCATTGAGCTCTGTGGGGACCAGCTCTCCCGACTCCGTCTCTAGCGTGGCGAAGCCCCCGAGGGCGTAGAGGGTGCCCGCCAGGCTGACCAGGCTGAGGGAGCTGCGCTCCTGCGGGAAGGCCTCGAAGGGGGTCCACCTGGGGGTAGGGTGCGTGAGCCGGGGCCAGTTGACCGCTGCCAGGGCTGTCCCTCCACCGCGGTGCCTACAGCTCAGCTGCCCCTCGTGGAAACCAGGATCCAGGCTCCCACATTCCGGCCTCTGGGCTCCCAGCCTGCTGCCCTCCCCTCCCCCACTGAGTACCCAGGTCCCCCCATCCCAGCTGCCCAGGGAAGTCAGCCCTGACCCCCCAGCACCCCGCCTCTCCTGAATGCAGCCTGCCATCGGGCCCCAGCAGGTGCCCAGCGTGTCAGGATGCAGTGGCCAGCTCCGTGGAGGCCGCACCTTTCTCCCTGGAAGCGGGAGGCTCCCGAGGAGCCTCAGTCCCGGGACCCTGCAGTGGGGCCCTGGTCCCCACCCCTAAAACTGCCGTCGTCCATGCATCTCCGACCCATGTGTCCCGCCTGCACCTGCACTTTTGCTATCAAACCCCAGTGGCCCCCCACAAGAGCATCCCTCAGCCTCCCCTCACCCTGACATCTGAGCCGTCGCTGGGCTCACTGTGGCAGCTCCCCAGTGGGTGCACGTCAGCGGGAAGCCCAGCCGGGTCTCCAGCCCCTCTGGCCCTGCCCGCTGCGCTCAGCTCCTGGCCTCCCCCTGCCCTTGCTGCAGCGGGACCCCCCAGCCTCCCGGACACCCCTCACCCACATCCCCATCACTGCTGAGTGCATCTCTGTGAAACCCGGGAGACCCTCAGGACAGCCACCTGTCCCAGGGCTCCACCGCCAGCTCCGCCCACCCCAGCCTGCCTTCTCCTCCAGGACCCACCCCGGTCTCCTGTCCCCCAGACCCCGTGGCACCTGTCTGCCAGCCTGGACAGCTCTCTCCCGCCCTGCCCACCCGGCGGCAAGTCCCATCCCAGCCCCTGCCCGGCGGGTGCCCCTGTGCAGACCCAGGCCCCGCTCACCCTCTTCGGCCAGGGACCGAGACCACAGTGCCCAGGTCTGGAATCAAACCCCGTGGGGGCGGAGGTGGCGCTCACCTGTCGTCCGCGATGCTGTACACCTCAGCGCTGCTCGTCAGCCCCGTGTCCGTGACCCCCGCCGCCACAAAGATGCGGCCGTCGTGCACAGTGGCCCCGAAGAGCGAGCGCGCCGTCTGCATGGGCGCCAGCTCCTTCCACTCGAACTTCTTGGGGTCGTAGACGCAGGCCTTGCTGAGGCACCTCCTGCAGGGACAGGCGGTGAGCGGGAGGCCGAGGCAGGCAGTCTCCTGAGGGCCCCGGCCCAGCCTCACCTGTCGCTGCCCTTGCCCCCAATGACATAGACGAGGTCCAGGTGGGACAGCACCGCGTGGCCGTACACGGCGTAGGGCAGCGGGTCCGACTCGCCCCATTTGAACGATCTAGAAGAGGATGGGGAGGGGGTGCTGGCTCGGGCAGGGGCTCGGCACCCACCTCCAGCTCAGCCCGCACCCGGCTCAGACCCAGCTGCGCCCTGCTCCTCCCCAGGACCCCAGATCTCTCTGCCCCCTCCACCCCGCCCCGTGGCCCTGCTCACAGCCGGTCGTAGCACAGCACGGAGTCCAAGCTGCGCTCGCCGTCCTTGAGCTCGCGGCCGCCGACCACGTAGATGGCGTTGAGTGCCTCTCCCAGGCCGAAGAGACAGCGTGGCGAGGGCAGCGGCGGCATGCCCAGCCACTCCGAGTCCAGGTGGTCGAACTGCAGGCCAAGTGTCCGGTCACCCCTACACCGACCGCCACCCTGGCTTCCACCACTGCCTGGATGCCCCACGGGCCTCATCCACTGCCCTGGACACTCTGCACTGCCATTCACCCCAAACCTGCAGTCTGCAGCCGGCCCGCGCGACAAGGATGAGGCTCGCGTGCACGGGCTCCCTGGGCTTCGCCCTCCTGCCGCAGACCTGAGTGCAGCTGGGACCAGCCCCGGTCCCAGGCCGTCTCGCCCCAGCCTACAGCAGTTCCCAGGTTCCTCCGCTCCGCGGCTGGGCGCACAACCACCCCAACTCCCCATCCCTGAGGTCCGTGTGGCCAGCAGAGCTCAGGTCTGGGTCCCTCCCAGGTCTTCTCTGCCCTAAGAAGCCCCACAGCTGCACCCCAAAGAAGTCTGGGTGCCCACACTCCTGGGCCTTCCCAAGCCTTGGCTTCTTCCTCTAACAGAAGCCTCGGGACCCTCAGACTCTGCAGGCGAAGGCCACGGCCTGACCCTGCAGGTCCTCCTCACTGTGCCGACCTGACCCCCGAGCAGGGTGCCCCTACCCTGCACCCTCTGACCTGGCGTCCCCTGGAACGGAGGCACCAGTGTCGCCCGCCGGCTCCCTAGCAGCTGCCTGGACCCTCCTCACCTTGCCCCGCTGGCTGTCAGCCAACACCCCTCCCCGACCATCTGGCCCTGATTCAGGAACAGCCCCCAAGGACCCCCCAGGGCCGGCCCGCACCTGCAGGAAGTAAGCACTCATGGGGTCCTCCTTGTTGTCCTCGTTGTAGAAAAGGCCCCCGGCCACGAAGACCTGGTTCTCCTTGGTGACCAGGCTCACATGGTTCTTGGGGACCTGGGTGGAAAGGGAGGCGCAGTAGCACTCGTTGGCGGCGGGGTCGTAGGCCACGGCGCCCTCCTCGCTGATCATGAAGATGAGGTCCTGTAGGAACATGCCGAAGCGCAGCGTGTCGTTCAGCACGCCCGGCAGCACGCGCTCGGCGTCCTCCTCCTCCTCCGGCTCCTCCCGGTCCTGGGCCTCTTTGGGGGCGGGACTCTGCTCCTTCCCCTTCTCCTGGCCCTTGTCCTTCCTCTTCCGGCGCAGCGTGGTCACGCGGCCCTCGTGCGCATCCTTCACCATCTGCACCTTGCGTAGCAGCTCGGGCTGGGCGCGCACGAGCGGGTGGCGCGCCACGCGGGTCTCCAGGAAGGCGCGCGGCAGCAGGCGGCAGCGCACGCTCTCGAACACCGTGGGCAGCGCGCGCTGGCGCTCGGCGCGGGCCTCGGCATCACCGCTTTCCGCCCAGCGCATCACCGCCTCGAACACCGCCTCCTCCTTCTCCACGTTGAGGCCGTCGCTGGAGATGATGGCGATGAGCTCGTCCGCCGAGAGCCCCAGGAAGTCGGCGTCGCGCGCCACCAGCGGGAAGCGCGCGCAGATGAAGTCGCGCGCGGCCACAGCCAGGCGCGCGCAGTCCAGCAAGAGGCCGAGGCGGAACACGGCCAGGCAGTTGGCCAGGCACAGGCGCTTCTGCAGGAAGGACACGCAGATGGTGAAGATGGACGGGATCTGGAAGCGGTGCGCCGCGGCGAACAGGTCCTGCACGCTCGCCTCGTCCAGCGCGATCTCCGACGTGTACAGGTAGTGCAGCACCTGGGCCACCACGTCCGGAGACACCTCCTCCAGACGCACCTCGCCGGCGCTCTCGGGCTCGGCCAGGAAGCGCGCGCGGAAGTAGGGGCTGCAGGCGGCCAGCACCAGGCGGTGGCACGGGAACTCGCGCTCACCCGCGCGCACCACACAGTCCAGAAACTTGCCGTGGTCCAGCATGTCCTTGAGCCCGTCCTGCAGCAGCGTTTGCTGGTACAGCCGCTGCTCCTCCGCCTGCTCCAAGCCCAGTGCCATGGTGGGTGCCCTGGAGCGCTGCGTCAGTGCCAAGGGTGCCCTAGGGTGCGGCAGTGGTGCCAGCGCTCCTTTCTGTGCCCCTGCCTCCCTGGGGGCCGCTGCCCTCAGACTGCGCAGCTGTCCCCACCGCGCTATATATAGAGGGAGCTGTAAGATGAGCCGCCAGGCCTGCTGCTCGGGATGCTGGGGACAGCTGAGAGAGGCCCCTCCCAGGGCAGCCTTGACTCAGCCTTGACTGGAGGGCGAGGGTGAACTGTGGGACCCTCCCTGCCTCCTTCTCAGTGGGACAGTAAGACCTTCCGCCACCCTGAATTCCCTGGTAGGGAGACCCCCAAGGTAGAGGGAGCCCAAGCCCTCCCCAGGAGTCTCCCCCTCTTCCACTCTGGGCCTGCGTGGCCGCTGCATGGAGTCTGGCTTTCCTGCTTGGCAAGCTGCACCATGGTGGTCGCTCTGCAGCCCTCTGTTGCCCACCCTTAAAGGGAAGCCCTTTTCCTTTCCAGGAACCCAAGTTCTGAGGCTCTCCTTGGAAGGAAGCCCATAGGTAACCACGGCCATCACTGTCCTGAGGGCCTGGAGCAGGGTGGTTGTTCGTGTAAGCCTGTTTACCCTTGCATACCAGGAGGAGGTGGAGGAGCTGGAGTCCAAGGGCCCCAGCCAGGCTCTGCTGAGATTCAGGGACGCAGAGGTATTGTCCCTGGGAGCATGCAGTTAGAGGGTGGTGACCCCCCGACGTGTCAGCCCCACTAGATATTTACTCTCCTAGGACCCTGCTGTTAGAGGTGTTCAGACTCCCAGGTTTTAACATCCCAGGGCAGTGGCAGTCTGAATTCCAGGGTCCAAAACTCAACCCCCTGAGGTTCCAGGACTTCGGCTGTGCTTGTGGTCCTAGGTTCCTGCTGGTGTCAGTGTGTGACTACCTGGCCTGTCTGTGATCTCAGTGGTCAGAGTGGAGGCCCGAGACAGTCTGTCCTGGTGCCCACCCTGCTCTGGACCCTTGCTCCCAACATGTACAGATACACACACACACACACACACACACACACACACACAACCAGTCTTGACCACCAAAATTAACTTGTTCCCAAAGTGCCAGCAGCCACAGCTGTGGGTTAAATTTAGCCCCCGAACACTGGTGTGAGCTGTCATGGGGCGCTCCCCAATCAGTCCTCTGAGTCACTTGTTTGTAACCTCAAGGTGTCTCTGGGACAAGAGTGAGGACCACAGGCTGGGCCAGCCCTGTGTCACCTCCTCTTTTGTGGTTCCGGCACTGCCACTGCCTGACCCTCTGGAGCAGCGCACCTGACCCTGGGCAGGCCCTGCTCCGATCCTGGTGACTTTGCCTTTCAAAGGGCTGAAGGTGGGGCTCCCGGCCCCACCCCGGATGCAGGGTTAGGCAGCTCCTCAAGGTGCCACAGCTCTGCCACATCTGCCACACAGCTCCCACGGCTCTGCCCACCCCGCCAGGCTTTGCTCCTCCCCAGGAATGCCAGAAACGCCCAGCGATCAGTCTCGTTTCTCAAGGCCAGGAGAGGAGCTGACCAAATGGTTCATTTATACCCACCAGATGACCGCGTGAGGTATTTTTAGGTGATGCCAGATCCCGCAGAGCTCACGCCCCCCGATGTATCCCCTGAGAATGCGTGTCGTGACTCAGTCACCTGCTGAGAACCCAGCACATTCTGTTCGAAGTGCTGAGTCTTCGGCATGAACGAATCTGGCAGGAATTTCTGCCTTCAGGGTGCTGGGGGGGGCCACCGATGAGTGGTTGTACAAGACGTCAGATGACAGTGACTGCTTTGGACTTGTGGGAAGGGACTAGCGGGGCCACAGGGATTTCCAGAGGGGCAGTCAGGGTGGACTCACCCAGAGGGTCACCACTGAGTAGGTTCCGGCCACACAGCGTTCCAGGCGGGGGGCGGCAGCCTGAGCAAAGGCCCTGAGGCGAGAGAGCGCCAGCACCAGGGGCGCAGGGTTGGAGGACACTCGGGCCATGGGGAGGGGGCAAGTGGAGCACGTGATTACTCAGGGAGCCACTGTTTAGTTTTTTATTATAATAATGGAAAATATGAAAAATACTGTACAAGAGTAGAAGAGTCTTCTGACCTCTCCTACACCCACCAGCCCACTGCGGTAGCCCTCAGGCCACTGTGGTGGGCTAAACATTGCCCGCCCGATGGCTCAGGTGGTGGCCAGGTGGGGGTCCTTAGGTCACTGGGCTCCGCTCTACCCCAAGAGTGGATTCAGGGGGTTCCCTTGGGACCTCGTGGTCACTCTCAGGAGGAGGTCAGCATCCAGGCCTGAGCCGGCCCCTGCCGTGTCTCTGGCTTCCTGGGCTAAGGTGGGACTTCCTGACTCCACACCTGTGCTTGCCATGGGCTCCCACCGTGAGGGGACCCAGCAGGGGGGACCTCGCCAGAACAGAGCCACTGTGGGAACATGCCCTTGAGCCCCGGAACAGGGTGCTAAACAAACCGCTTCCTCCCGAGGCGTCCACCTCGGGTGTTTCCTTGTAGCAGGTGACGGCTACTGAGCAGCCACACTGCATACGTGGCAGACACTCGTCTCATCTGGTGGCCCCTCTGCCTCCCCTATGGAAGCTTGCTGCGTGTCACACAGTTCCCCCCTCCTGCCCTGAGGTAGGAGTCCGACCTTGTGTTTCCATTCTCCTGAGCACACAGCCTCCTGCTGAGCTGCTTTCCCCACGTGACCCCAGCTTCCCACACTTCCGTTCAGAAAAGGAAGCAGGAAGGGGCAGGGTTCGTGTTTTGGCGAAGAGAGCAGAGGGACCACGGTGGAATCTGCTCGCAGCCACTCCCCCAGGTCCCCTGGACTGGCCGTCCTCAGACTGTGTGGCCTGAGATCCTGACTCTGGGATCCCCTTGAAGATCGGTCTAATCCTGTGGCAGCCAGCGTGAACCGCGCAGTTTGCTGCCAAGAAGGCTGCGTGGTGGAGGGGCTCACAGCAGGTCTTCCCGCAGCAGCAGGCGTGGAGGGGGAGCTCAGGCAGCTGAGAGCCTTCCCGATGTCCGCCTCTTCTCAGCTGACTTCTGGACTGAAGGTGACGATGCTGCAAGAAGTCCAGATGCCAGGAGTGTCCTCATGTGACCCGGAGAAAGGGTTCCAGAGATTCAGGGAAGCGGGCTGTCAGAAAGGATCTACTATGTGCGTCACTCGCATTCATCGCATGTGTTTGCTGAGGGCTCAGAGGAGGGCACTGAGGAATTGGGAAATGTTGGCTGCTTTGATGCTTGCTGTGATGGCCAAGGTTGTGCGGGACCCTCTGCCTTTGAGGTGCTGGAGCCTGAGCAGCTCTTAGAGGCAGCAGAGGCTCGTGAGCGCCAAAGGCAAGATGGGGAATGTTACTGTAGCTGGCAGCAGAGCTGGCACGGGTAGTAAGGAGCCCCAGCCTTTGGGACCTTGGAGGGCCGTTAATGGATCATGGGTTTCCTAGGAGCGGAAGCACAGGGGCACCCCGGCAGAGTCCCGTGGGTTCAACTGCCGGATCTGGATTTGCCATCCGCGCCGGCCACATTTCTGCTAACCCTGCCATCCACGGACTTGATGCTTCACCTCTTCCCATGGAACCCACGCAGCAGTGCTTTTGATCCAGCGTCTCATCCGGCAGGAGAACACAGGCGGGCCCTTGGCTGATGATAGGTTAAATAGATGCATTTCCTTTGCCTTCTCCTGAAGCCCTACTACAAAGTACAGGAATTTTAAAAACCTACATCACTAACAAGACTGAGCATATAACATACACTACATAGACAGAGAAGTAACCCCGTGAGTTCTGGAAAGAAGGTTTCAGGAGTTTCAGTCCATGGTCAGCAGGCTCAAACACAGAAATAGTGTGGTGGAATGGCCTGGCTCGGAGGAAAGCTGCTGATATGCTGGCACACGGGAAGCAGAGTGAGAAGGGAGGACCCCAAGAAGGAAATACATGCAGGTCACACCCCTAGCACCCCATCTCTAACCAGGCTCCACCTCATAACGGCAAGCCAGTCAGCGACTCATCAGTGGCCTAATCCACTGATGAATATAGCGCCCCAGGGACCCAGTCACCTTTCAGACACAAGAGGACTTGGTGGACACTGCAGGTCTAACCCGTGACACTGCCAGAAAGGGTCCAGGGTTGGCGGTACCAGATACATTTTAATATACAGAAGAAGGCTGAAGACAGGCGGACTGGTTGTAAGATTCACTAAGAAGCAGGTAGACACAAAGAACACCACTACCATCCGGGGAGAAACCAAAGGTTTAATTTCTGAAGATGACCAGTGTGAGAGCTCTCGACTGAGGACACCCAGCAGAGTTGGGGTCCCACGTGAAAATAATGAGTACGAGCATCTCTTTACACTAAGCAGAGAGCTCTACTCCCACTTGGCAACCAGGACCCTCGGTGCCCAGCCATACCCTCCAAACAGGGAATTGAAACTGGGGCATCTGCCAGCCCAAGAGGAAAACAAAGTATCAACAACAAAGGGACTTGCAGAAAGCAGCCTTGCCAGATCATCCTAAGTGAAGCGCTCCTGTTAATAATTCTCTTCACATGTGTTGAGTTTCCAGTGTCTTGGTGTTCCACTTGTTAAAATGGTTGAAGAGACAATTCATGACTTGAACAAGATAGAGTACAACTCTGAAAATAACACAATCAAAGCATAACTCGAACTCACAACCTCACGCCTGCCAGGCAGGTGCTTAAGCCACTGAGGCAAACTCCCAGCCCTAGTTTTTTGAGGCAGGGTCGCGCTATGTAGTTCAGGCCGGCCTTGCGCTCACGTTGTAGCCCAAGCTGGCCTCAAACTCACAACACTCCTCCTACCTCAGCCTCCCGAGTGCTGGGATTAAAGGCGTGTGCCACCACGCCCGGCTAAAGCATAACTCTTAAAAGGTAGCAAGAGAATGGTGAATTGGTTTTGGAGCATGAGAAGGAACAACTCAGCAGATGGGTGTCTTACATGCTCCCCAAAAGACAATAATCTAGACCAGGTGTCTCCTGACCCCCTAAGCCTAGCAACAGAAGGCAGCCCACAGAGGCGCACCTCTCATAAATTGGGCAGGAGCACCTCTGGCAAATCCAGGCAGGTACCACCAGCAAGGGGCACCAGTTAGGAGCTCCAGTAACAACCAGTAGCCAGGGCAAATGCTGCCCTTCCTCACTGGGCCTGAAATTCACTTTCCTGTAGTGAAAGCCTGAGCAGGCTGGCCTAGGGAACCTCTCTGCCCCCAGCAGCGCCAGAAATATCCCCAGAAACATCAGATAAACCAGGCAGATGAAAATAACACCGCGAAGATTCTGACAGTTGTCATCTGAACTTCAGCCCACAAGAGCAGGCAGGACTCGCCTGCTGAACTTGGGCAAGATGACTCCCTATTGCAACAAAAATAAACAAGACCCAGAATCTCCTAACATGATAGCCAAAGGATACAATAAAAAAAAAAATCACCCATCATACTGAGAACTAGGAATATCAATTTTGAATGGGGAAAGAATCAACTGATGCCAAAACCAGTTGAGTCAGATGTTGGAATTATCTGGAAAGGGTTCTGAGGCAGTTATCTGTCATAAAATGCTTTGACAATAAGTTTAAATTTTTCTTAAAACAAAATTTAAAAACAGAAGACCCCAGCCAAGAAACAAATTACACAGAAGAACCAAATGGAAAATTACAGAACTGACAAAATACAACAGACATGAAAACATCGCAGATGACATTGATAAGAAAGGGGAGATGGCAGAGGATAAAATCCATGCATTGGAGGAGAGAGCAATATAATTTTTCCATCTGAACAGCAGAAAAACATTATATTGAAAATACGTAGGTATGAGCAGAGTTTCAGGGGTCCATGCCCAATGTTGGTATCACTGTATGTTATCTGAGGAGGAGAGGAGAGACTGGAGCTAAAACAGTGACTAAAGTAAGAATGACAGAAAACTTTCAAAACGTGGTTAGGACAAAAGCCAGCAGATTGAAGAAGCTGAGCAAACTCCAGACAGGATAAAGTCAAAGAAATCCATGCCAAACATATCACAATTAACTTTCTAAAAAGTAAAGGCAAATCTTTAAACCTATCGAAAGCAAGCAGAGAAACCACACATCACCTATGGGGTGGGGATGGGGGATGGAGAGCTTCCAGTTCAAGTCACAACAGTTTCTCATCAGAACTATGGAAGTCAGAAGGAAGTGACACCACATTTTTCAAAGGCTGAAAGAACTGTGGACTGTGGATTCTATACCCAATGAAACTATCCTTCAGGAACAAAGACAGAATAATCCCAGAAATTTTTTAAATGCCAGAAATAAATAAAAGAGTTCACAAAGTCAGTGTGTATAAGCTAATAAGATTAATGCACAAAAATATTTCCATTTACTAATTGTGTTTCTGTTAACCATGAACCATGTTTACTTAATATTAAGCAAACTGCAAATTAATATGAATAATTTTAATGTTAATATTACTAACCTGAAGTAAAACAGTATCATTTAGAATCACTCCAAATAAAATGTTTAAAAAAACTTGGTTACACATTTAACAAAACACACACAAGATCCATATGCTGAAAATTATAAAATGCTGACAAAAGAAATCATAGAAGGTCTAAGTAAATGGCGAGGCATCCATTCATTGATTAGAACAGTCCACAGAGTAAAGATGTCAGTTCTTCCAAATTGAAGTATAGATCGAATTCAATGCCTATAAAATCTCCAGTGACATTTTAACCATCTGACAGTTTACCCCAGGCAGAACTTGGGCAGTGCATTTGTTTCCATGCCAAATATCCCAAGCGTCACTTGAGTAGGTGTCATTTCAACCAGTGAATTCTTATATTAAGTAAAATTGATAAAATTTCCTGTTATATTATCTAATAAAGATTAATGAAAAATATGCACTCTTTGGTCATTCTGTATTTAAATAATTGCACTGGTAAGTGGTTAACAGACATAAATATAGACAAGCTTATTATGCAGTTTACATGGAAAGGCCTAGGCCCTAGAATAGCTAAAGTGATCTTAACAATGCATAAGTGAGAGGAATCACTTTACCTGATATTATAGTTTCCTGAATATCTATGGTATCGTGTTGCCGTAAGTTAGACACACAGATCAGTGGGACCCACAAGTCGTGGAGACTACATGAGGTAGCACTGATCAGGGTTTAGAACTAATCAGTTGGCTCTTCTATATTGACTTATGAGTCTGAACCAGGCCTAAATGACTTGCCTGAAAAGCCAGTAGCTGGTGTGCAGAAATAGAATTCTGCATGCCAAGAGTCACAGCAGAGACCTGCAGTGGTCTGTGACACTGATGTCTCTGAAGGCAAGATAACACAGCAGCTGTGGGTGCTGACTCCCATTCAGATTTTCAAGGCCAACATTGCAACCTGGGATTTCAAACAGTTATCTCGTTAACCAAAGATTTGCTGCTGGGAAGATCTTTGTTCTGCTTTCTCAAGGCCTTGTTCATTTTCACACCCCCACTTTCATACCCAGCTCTTTCCTGCACTCCCGATATGCTGAGGACACAATAAATACTGGTCAGTCTGATGAAGTCTTCGTCTTAGCCACAAGAGCTCTGACCTTCCTGGACCCTTGTAAACCATATTGCATTGTCTTTTATTTTATCCTTCACCATTCACTTGTCCAGGAGTTCAGGAGACTGCAGCTCCCAATACACCAGTAGATCCAAATACTCTCAACTGATCTCTGACAAAGATGCAAAAATAATTCAATGGAGGAAAGACAGTCTTTCCAACAAGTGGTGCTGAACAACTAGACATCCATAGGCCAAAAATGTTAATACTGAATCTCACACTTTATACAAAAATCAACTGAAAATGGATTATAAACTTGAAATGGAAAATATCTAAAAACTAATTTTGAGAAAGAAGAACAAACTTGGAAGTCTTACAGTTCCTGATTTCAACTTTAGACTACAAATCTATAGTAATCAAAAAAGCCTGGTACCAACATAAAGGTAGACATCCAGACCAAGAGAATAGAATGCAGAGCCCAGGAATAAACCTTTACCAGATGATTTTCAACAAGGGTGCCAAGACCACCCAAGTGACCATCAAAGGATGGATGGGCAAGTAACGTGTAGTACCGTGAAATGCGATGGAACATAATGCAACTTCCAACCGAAAGGAGATCCTGACACGTGCTACAGCACAGATGAACCTCGAGCGCTGCATGCCAAGTGAAGCAAGCCAATAGTGAGAGGATCAATCCTGTATGATTCGTTCATGTGAGGCACCTAGAGTGGTCACATCATACAGACAGCAGAACTGTGGTGTCCAGACCTGTGTGGGGGAAGGGATGTGGGATTAGAGCAGAATGGGTAAGGAATTTTAGTTTGGGAAGATGAAAGGTTCTAGAGATGCATGGTGGTATGTGAATGTGCTCAGTGCCACAGGATTGTACAGTTGGTAATGGTTAAAGTGGTCCATCTTGTGTGTTTTATATCACACCACAGAGAGAAGAGGGATGGAGGTGTGGCAGTCCTGCACCTGGATTTGACCTCTGCAGAATAAGGTAAATGAGCCTATTTCTTTTAAAATGCAATATATAAAACTATACAACTTTTAGGGAAATGCAGAATATTTCTGGCATTTAGGGCTAGGAACACATTCCTGGATACAACACCAAAAACAGGGCACATAAATGGAAAGTTTGGTCAACTAAACATCATTAAAATTTAAAATTCTCCTACTGAAGCCCATGTGAAAAGTATTAAGACAAGTTACAGAGTGGGATAAAATATCTAGACACACAAAGAATACTCAGAACTCAACTTTTTGTGAAAAATCTACACAACTCAGTGAGAAAACAGACCAGAAAAACAAGGTGTGGTGGCACACTCCTGTAATGCCAGCATTCGGGAAACTGAGGCAGGAGAATCAGTATGAGTTTGAGGCCAGCCTGGGCTACACAGTGAGTTCAAGGCCAGCCTGAACTGCATAATGAAACCCTGTCTCAAAAAGAAAAAAAAAAAAAAGACAAAATATCCCAAACCAATAATCTCACCAGTGAATATATACATGACAAATAATCTCATGAAAATATGTACAAAGTTATTAGTATGAAAGAAATGTAAATTTAAAACACAATGAGATATCAGTAAACACTGGAGTAGCTAAAATGAAAAATAATGATAACACCCAACGCTGGTGAGCAGGCAGAGAAACTGAGGCACGCATGCATATTGCTAATGACTATAAAATGGCACAGGCACTCTGGTGTGGCCACCTTACAGCTCAGCAGTCGCCTTGTTGAACGTACATCCCAGAGAAATGAAAGCCAGCATCCACACAAAGCCCCTCCATCCTAGCAGGGGGTCGGCGGTGACACTGACTCCTGCCTCCTGCCCTGTCCCCGGGAGAATCAGCTGTGGCTCCCGTCCAGAGACCGCGGCCTGCGAAGCTGGGCCTTCCTCCTGGACAGGCCATACACAGTAACCCTGCACGCAGGGTACATGTGACTTAGTCACATTCCATCCGCCAGGAGCTAAGCCTGGCTCAGAACCACGCGCTTTGGGCCCCACGCCCTTGGAGGAACAGGCAGAAGAGGGAGCTTGGCCCCATATCAAGAGATCCGTGACAGTGGAATCCATCAGCCACACAGAGGAACAAGATACTCTCTGTGCTCCGTGCTAAGGGACAGAACCCGGGAGAGAAGGCCGCATTCTGCAGGACTCCATTTCTCCCGTCTCCAGCCGGGGAGGTCATAGCGACAGAACACTGGTCTACGGTCCCCAGGACTGGGGGAGGGAGTGGGGAGCACAGGTATAAGGGTCCCTTTTGGGGTTTGGGCATCAGAGCAAGGGAGTGGCTACACATCATCACAAACGCACTCCATGTTGCGAAACTACTCGCTTTAAAGAGGTTAAGGCTACAGAATGTGTATTTTACCTCAATAAGAAAACTGGAAAAAAGAAAAAAGAACAGATCAGTTGGTGACTAGAAGAATCCCATGCAGGCCCAGGCCTCCCGTCCTTCAAGCCAGGTGAGCGCCTGTGAAGGTGCAGGGCTCATGGCAGGGGAGGGCGGCCGTTGAGGGGAGCCGCTGGCAGTCTTGACCTCATAACCAGGGGCAGAATGAGATGGACACATCCTACTGCGTCCTCCTTGCTGGGTGTACAAGAGTTCTCTGGAGAAAGAGAACACACAGGATATAAACGCAGAGAGGGCTTCGTTAGGGAATGGGCTCTACGGTGGCGAGGGCAGAGAATCCCCGCGCCCCGCCATCTGCGCCAGCCCGAATCCAAAGCCGAGAACCAGAGAAGCCAGGGCACTCAAAGGCCAGAGACCCAGGAACGCTGACGTCCAAGGGCAGGGGTCAGTGGATTCACGCCTTCTCCGCCTTTCTGCTCTCTCTGGGCCCTCAGCACACTGTATGATGCTGGCCACGTTCGTGGAGATGAATCACCTTTCCTCAGTCCCCCAACTCAAGTGCTAACCTCTCCCGGAGACACCCCCCAGGCACACCCAGAGACCGTGCCGTCCACAACGTCCGGCGCTCCTGAAGCGGGTCAAGTCGGCATCCACCGTGAACCATCGCACTGGGCACGATGTGTGTAGCTTGGAACTCATTCTTTCCGCCTCCTGCTCCCCTTCTAATAAAGGGCGGGGTGCAGTGTCACAGAGGCCACCATCACTTCCAGACGGCGCAGCGGGATCCCAGTGGAGCCAGCGGCTCCTGGGGTGGAGAAGCCTTCGGGGAAGGATGCGCACGTCCTGGCTCCTGTGCGGAAGGTCGTTCGTGGAGAGCGTGGTGCCCTCGTGGATGGGCCTGGCGCCTCGACAGTCCGTGGCACCCAGCGCTGGGGGAACGGTAGTGCGAGCTCTGCCAGCCCCCAGTGGAAGGCGTGACTTGAGAGGATACATGGGCCAGATCTCCCAGTCAGACGCCCCCACGCGAGAGAAGCACGGGGCGGCCGCCGTCACCGGGCGCGGCACTCTGCAGGGGTGCGGGGGTGCAGGGGGTGTTAGTTGGGGCACAGCAGATGGCTTCCAGGGTGCAGCCTCGGTGCCCTGAGTTCTTGCCCCCTGGAGCCACACCCCTGGGCCGGGTCCTGCAGAGTCGTTTCGGGTTAGGTTGTTCCTCCAGTGCCAGCCGCTGGGTTTCTTGCTGCCCAAGCCCAGGGCAACAGGAGATAAAGACCCTGGGTCTCCAGTCTCTCTGGGGCTCCCCTGAAGCTTTCGTCAGGCCTTCTCATTAAGTTTCCATGTAAGTAGGCCTGGTTCTCCCGAATGCCGCCGCATACCCAGCTCTGAGACGGGGTGGGGGAGGGATTGCTCACTGCGTAGGGAGCACGGCCTTGGGATCTGGCAGGCCTGGGTTCTCGAGTCCTGGCTCCAACCCCTTCTGCTACATGCAGTGGCTTTCCTACTCTGACCGCCATGTCCTCGGGGCCTCGGAAGCTGGTGGTCTGAGGAGTGGCTATCAGGGCCCCACGTGGAGGCTATAGGGGCGTGGGGGCCAGAAGGGGCCACAGGGCTCTCTGGAGCCCCCTCCAGCGAGACTGACCTGGGGCAAGGAGCTGAGACACCAAGGCGGGGGAGTAGGACCCATCCTGCCCCACTGTGCGGGGCCCGAGGCTGTGGGCTGTGGAGACCGCGGAGCCTCCGCATGTCCTGGCCAGTGCGGGCGTTGGGGACACCGCCTCTGCCCCTCATTGCTGCCCTGTCGTGACTTTAGGAGGTAGCACCCTAGCCTGCATGCTGGCGGCCAGGCCCCTGGGGACTCGGGACTAAGCACTAGACAGGAGGTCAGCGCCCGCCGGGGTCCCTGGACAGCCCTTTCAACCACGGCTGGGCTGCATCTCCACACTCCTTGAAGCAGGGCCTGCTGTGGAACTTCCGGGGACAGACTCGGCAGCGTCAGTCACGGCACTCTCCCTCCCCCGGTTCTGGTCCTGGGGCCACCAGCAGTGCCCCAGGGCCACCAGGCAAAGCTGTCTGGAATTCTGAGCCCCCACACCAAGGGCAGCTGCCCTGGAGCCTCGGCCAGAGCCAGGGCGCCACAGCTCTGGAAAGCCAGGTACCCGAAGGGCCCCCAAGGGCCGAGCGCATGTGCACCAGGCCGGTCCCCATCCCAGTCTCCGGTGCTCATGGAAGTCCCCCCACAGGGCCTGGCTTCCTGTGGGCACCGCCTCGGGGCTGTGAGTCCGGCAGTCCAGGAGCTCACCTCCACCTGAGCTTCAGCCACTGGCTCTGTGCTCCCCACGCTGTCTCCCGACAGGAGGGGCTGAGGTCCGAGGATGCTCTGTGAGGCCTGCGTCCTCCAGGGCCAGCTGGACTTCTTGCTGCCCAAGCTCAGGGCAGCAGGAGATAAAGAAGAGGCAGGGCCGAGGGGCAGGGCCGTGCCGACTTTACTCCCTCCCTCTTCTCATTCGCACGCCGCCGTCCCTCACCGAGGACTGCGTGGAGGCCGTGAGCGGGGCAGGTCCACGCTCTAGACCCGAGGCTGGCACATCTGGCTGGAGCGGGCGCCGGCGGGCTCTGTGGCGATGACGACAGACTGCCTCTCCCCAGCTCTGGGGAGCAGAAACGACGCCTTAGTCCCCTCACTCCAATAACAGGGTGCTCGTTCGTGTTTTAAAAGGAGCCATGAAAGCTGGCCCAGGGAGAAACCCGTCTGCGCAATGCCACGAGTTCCCATCACTGCTTCTGGCAGCGCCCGGGCTGCAGAGGAGCAGGAGGCGAGGTGCACGCCTAGCACCCGGCCAGGCCCCCTGGGAGAGGCGGCGCGCCCGCCTCCAGTCACAGTGACCACCTTGCCCAGCCAGTGACCCGGACCCTCTCCCTGCCCCACCAGGGCCACGCACGGGAACAGGGAGCCCAGCTCCCACGCCCACCCTGACCTCTGCTTGCTGACGTGCGTCCTTCACGCCTGGCCCCGAGAGGCTGCCCAGCCGCCAGGGAGAGCCTGGTGCCAGGGACGGGCTGGGGAAGCCCAGGGGCTCCGGCCTACAGTTCACAAAGCAAGATTAAATTTTTAGAAAAAAGAGCTCTAAAGAGTTTCAGGCACTGAGGCTGGAGGTTTGAACTAGCAAGCAGGCGAGGGGGGGACCCCAAGGATACCACAGACACCCAGAGATCATAGGGTGCAGAGGAGGAAAGGCTCCATGGAAGGGAAGCCTGCAAGACCCCGGAACCCCAGCCTTGGGGCCTGGAGGCTGTAGGGCCACGGGGACTCCTTCCTTCCTTGGGGGACCTGGAGGACGTAGGCGTCTGGGATGTCCACAGCCCCAGACCCACCCAGGCCAGGGGGCGCTAGCACCCTCTCCCACCCCAAGCCTGGACAACTGCCAGCACCATGTAGCTTGCGATGCGTGTTCAAATCACTCAGGGATCTGGGGCCTGCCCACCTCTGTAGAGAATAAAGTGCTTTGTTTATTGATGATTAAAATGTCCCCAGCCCTCTGCCCCAGTGCTGCGGGGCTCCAGGGGTTCAGAGTCCTGGGCCCAGGCCTCTTTCCACACCTGCCATGCTTGGAAGGTGGTGGTGCGGGGGAGAGGCGGGTATAAGGTGCAAAGAGTATAACAAACGAAACTGCGGACACGACAGGAAGAGCTTAACTGGGAGACACGGCGCTTACGGGACCTTCTCCCCTTCTCAGGGCAGGAATGAAGACGGTAAGTGACAGCGGGACAGGCCGGCCTCTTAGCAGTGCCGGCCTCCGGGGTTCAGCCCCGCCCGCAGGCCGGACTCCACCACTCCCAGGGCCCGACGTGCAGCTCCCTCATAGGCAGGGCTGTGGGCACTGCCCCGGCCCTCTGATGAGGCCCCGCAGGGACGGGGCGGACGGGCTGGCGCTGGGGAGCAGAGGCGCAGTGTCTCCAGGCGTGGGGTGCGGCCAGGGCGGCCGGGGAAGGCCAGGTGCGCCGTGAGCAGCCGCCCGGCCCGCCCCACTGTAGCACCTTGGAACCCTCAAGGCTGGTCCGAGCCTCCTCCTGGGCCCTGGGCCTGGGTCACAGCAGTCGCAGCCCTAGGGCCAGCACCGCCCCAGGCATGGCCAGTGCACTGAGGCCCGGAAGCCTCCGTGCCCTCGTGGAGCCGGTGCAGGCTGGGGGCCTCTCTGCCAGCTGGCAGGGGTGTGAAGGAGCAGGGCGAGCCCTTGGGGACCAGCCCCTATCTACCCTGCTCCCACAGAGCTGGGTCTGCCGTAGTGGCCCCAGGGCCCAGCTAGAGCCCTCCCTCTGTGTCCACGGACCTCCAATCAGCCTGCATCGCCTCCAGTGGGGCTCCGGCTCCCCGCAGACCCCGCAGAAGACAGCAAGGCTGGGCGCAGGCGAGGGGGCTGAGCCGCCAAGGCCACCCCAGGCCCGTCTCCCCCAACCCGCAGCCGACAGCACCCCTCACCCGGAGGGCTGCCACGAGCCCCTTCCTCTACCTTCACTTCCAAAAATAAAAATTAAACAAAGGAGTCCAGGCTTCCAGGAGCGGCAGAGAGGGCATGGGAGCAGGGCGTCCCCGCGCAGGTCCCCACGCGCCCAGGTGGCGTGGGCTCAGTGGTGCGTGCCGGGCCCCGTGGGGAAGGGCGGGGGGCTGAGCCCGGGGGGCTGCGTGGCGGCGGGGGCGGCGGCGGCGGCGGTGGCGGCGGGCAGGCTCACGCGGAAGCACTTCTCCCTGTGAGCCTTGAGCATGTTGGAGAAGCGGAAGCGCTGGCCGCACACGTCGCACGGGTAGGGCTTCTCGCCGGTGTGCGTGCGCCGGTGCCGCTTCATGTTGGGCCGGCTGGTGAAGCTCTTGCCGCAGATCTCGCAGATGTACGGCTTCTCCCCTGCGGGCGGGGGTGCAGGGTCACGGGGGGGCGGGGCTTGGCTCCTCCCCCCGCCCCGGGCGGCCCTGACCCCGGAGGAGGGTGGGGGCGCTCACCCGTGTGCGTCTTCATGTGCTCGTCGAAGTACTGCTTCATGTTGAAGTCCTTGCCGCACCACTGGCACATGAACTGCTTGTGCCCGATGTGGATGCTCATGTGGGAGCGCAGCTGGTACTTGTACTGGAAGCGCTCGCTGCAGTTCTGGGGGTCGGGGTGACGGCCAGGGCACGGGGAGAGAGGGAGTCAGGGTTGGGGCTAGGGAGCTAGGGGGCCGGGGCTGGGGGTGAGGGTACCAGCCTAGGACTCCGGGACTAGGGTTACAGTGAAGGGGTCAGGAACAGTCAGGGCCGGCAGGGGATCGGGGTGAGGGTGAGCGGTTTCAGCGAGGGTGGAGCAGTTACAGTTAGGGAGCTAGAGCTAGGGTCAGGAATAGGGGTGAACGGTTAGGGCGAGCCAGCCAGGGTTAGGGGGTGAGGGGATGCGGCCAGGGCGGGCTGCAGGCGGAGAGGCCGTCTTCCTGCTCCCCACCTTCGCGTCTCCGTCTCTGCCCCCCACCCCGGCCCCCGGGCACCTGCCCTACCCGGTCCAGGCACAGCACTCACAGCCGGCCCCGGGCCGCACCCCTGACCGCACGGGGGCCGCCCGCTCCGTGTCCTCACCTCGCAGCGGAAGGGCTTCTCCCCGGAGTGCTGCAGCGAGTGCACCTTGAGGGACATGCTGCGCTTGAAGGACTTGCCGCAGGTCTCACAGGTGAAGGGCATGTCCTTGGTGTGGGCTGCAAGCGGGCGCCACAGTGGTCAGAGTGGCCCCGCGCCCGCCCCCGCCCCCAGCCCGGGGACGCTGCCCTGTTCTAGAGAACCATGGTGGCACTGGGTCCAAGGCCAGTGCTTTCACAGCTCTTGGGTCATCAGGGCAGAGGCCCCTGGGGGCCCAGACAGCTGTGTGGTGGCAGCTGCACCCTGACCCGTGGGTGGGGACCCAGGAGAGGCTCGGGGAGATCTGAGAGACACAGGAGGACCACCCACACCGCAGCCGACCATGGTCCTGGTTTCCCCAGCATGCACCTGGCTAGTTCACACAGGAGGGGCAGCACTGTCCACCCCATGGGGGTGGGCCTGCCTGGACCCCTGACATCCACCTTGGCCCCAACCAGGCAAGGAAGGGGAAGCTCTGAGCACCATACACCCAACCAGGCCAGCTGCAGTGTGGGTACTTGTCAAGAGCCTCCGGTGTCCACGAGTGAGCCTGCTGCCCTGGAAAGGGAGAATCAGGGGCACAGAGAAGGTGCCCCTTTTCTTGGGTGGTGTCGCAAGGCCACTCCGGCCCCAGGGCCTGGCCAGCCCCGCCTGCTCCCCTGGACGTGAAATGTCGCGGCCGTCTGTCCACAGGAGCACCCTGCCCGCACAGCCAGCAGCTGCCCCCGGCCCCGACTCACCCACCATGTGCTTGCGCACGTGCGCCATGGTGTAGAACTTCTTCTCACAGATCTCACAGGAGAACTTCTTCTCCGCGTAGCCGTGCACGATCTTGTTGTGCTCATGAAGGGACCACAGTTTCTTGAAGGCTTTCCCACACGTCACACACTGCAGGGCGAGATGACTGCATGACTTCAGCCCAGCCGCTGCCTCTCTCTCGGGCCTGTTTTCCCACGCCAGGGGTGCTACAGAGAGGCCCTGGATGTCCACAGAGCTGGGGGTGGTCACTCCCTGCACACCTGGACACGCAGGTGGCCCAGCCCCTCCTTCCCTGGCCTGGCCTTCTCCACAGAAGGCACACAGGGAGCCCAGCATGTGCGCAGGCCACGGGGCACTATTGAAATCTGTGCCTGACAACGTGGACAGCTCCAGAGGCGCTGGCTGGGGCCGGTGGGACACCGGCTCCTCCCTGTCCCTCTGCCTTGCCGGGCTCTGCATGATACCCGCAGAGGGCCAGAGCCAGGTCTGGCTGGCAGAGACTGGGATGGGACAGCCGGCTCAGAGAGTGAAGTTCTCCTGCTTGGAGTACGCGTCAGGTGGGAGCAGACGGCAGCCCAAGGCAGACAGAAGGAGCAGGACGGGCTGGGCGACTGGGAGCCCCCAGGGAACACGGGGTGCCCTGGTGAGCAATTAGCGCAGGCAATTAGCACCCACCCACCTGCACCTTTCCCTCTGCTCCTGGGCCAGAGAAGGGTGAAGGCCCCGAGGGCCCCTGCTGGCCCTGTGCCACTTGCACCCCAGGAACCAGGTTGGCACCTATATGCCACGGGCCCACAGCGGGGAGCCAAACCGGCTCCTCGACTCTTCCCCAATGTCTCATCCAGCTGCTTCTCCTGGGCCCAGGCTCCTGGTCCTCTCCAAGGAGCTGAACATGGGGGTTCCCCTGCTGAGCTGCCCCTGCCTACGTGCCTTTGCAGGGAGTGAAAAGCGCCCCCACCCAGCCTGGGCAAGGCTCTCTTCCCCTCCTGTGTACTTCGGTGCAGTACACAACCCGTGCAGCCGTACAAGGTGGCGCTCTGACCTTCCCGCCGGCCCAGCACTGGCCATGCCCTGCCCTGTCCCCCGCAGACCCACTCCCCGCTCCTCAGACCTCTCTGCACATCCCTTCTGCCTCCCCAGGAAGCTCTCCGAGGTCATCACCCTTCCGGCCCCAGCCCCAGCCCCAGCCCCAGCCCCAGCCCCAGCCCCAGCCCCAGCCCCAGCCGAGACGCTGCCCTGAGCGCCGTCCGCGCCCACCTGGATGTTGCGCTCGCAGTCCGTCTGCCGGTGCAGCACCAGCTCGCTCTCCAGCAGGAAGCGCTTGCCGCACTGGTCGCAGATCTGCATGCGGCTGTGCGTCACGTTCATGTGCTTCTCCAGGTACCAGCGGTTGTTGAAGACTCGGGGACACTTTTGGCAGGGGTGGTGTTGCTTCTCCTCCAGCTTCACCTTGGCACCCAGCCCATCTGCGACCGATGGCGCGTGGGCCAGGGTGCTGGCCACTCGGGGGGGCTTCGGCCGCTTCCCACGCCGCCCGGCCTCCTCGGGCTCAGACGCAGCCCCACGCCGTGTGTTCTCCCGGGACCGTGTGGCCATACGACCCTGGGGCGTGGGGTCCTCCTGGCCAGCCTGGCACCCCCCAGGCCCTGCCGAGCCCTGCCTGCCTGCGGCCTCCCCTTCCTCCTCCCCTTCCTCCTCCTCTTCCTCTTCCTCAGAGCTCTCAGGGTCCTGCTCGCTGTGCCCTTCCTCCTCCTCCTCATCCTCCTCCTCCTCGCTGTGCCCGTCTTCCTCCTCCTCCTCCTCTCCCTGACTGCCGCCCTCCTCCTCCTCCCGCCCTCCACTCCTCCCGGCTCCCTCTCCCTCCTCCTCCCCCTCCTCCCCCTCGTCCTCCTCGTCCTCCGAGCGTCGCTGCAGCCCATCCTCCCGGCCTAGCACCACAGTGGCTGCGCCGGCCCCTGCACCCGGCTTGCCCTCGGGCCCTGTGGACACGTGCAACGTCTGGTTGTTGAGGTTGACCTCCACGATGATCTGGGACTGCTCCTGGCGGCCATAGGTGCCTGGGGCCCCCAACGCACCCTCCATCTCCTCGGCCCCCTCCAGCTTGCACACTCCGCCGGCCTCCTCCACGCCGGCCTCCTTCTCCTCCTTGAAGAAGGGCTGCGCGGGCCCCATGGTGGCTGGCACTGCGTCCCCAGCAGTACCCGCCCCGTCCTCCACACGCACTGAGTAGGGGTCAGGGCCCTCGCGGGCATAGATCTTGGGCAGGCCAGGGGCATCGGCCTCCTGCTTGATGTCACAGTAGTAGGGCGGGGTGGCTGGCGTGCAGCTGGCGGCCGGTGGGGCCAAGGCCACCGCGGTGCTGGGACCCGGCGGGCCCAGGGAGCGGGCGTCCAGCAGTTCCTGGCAGGACGCAGCGATGTCCGCCATCTGCAGCAGCGAGGCGGCGCTCAGCACCTCGTGCACGTTGGCGGCGTTGACCAGCAGCTTGGACGTGTAGATGAAGTTGAGGATCTGCTGCAGGCCGCCGGGCGCCAGGGCCTCCAGGGACAGCTCGACGCGCTGCAGCTGCTTGTTCTGTGTGAAGAGCGAGTGGAAGAACTGGCTGTAGGCGGCCAGCACGCCCTTGTGGGCCGGGAAGACGCTGCGCTGCGGCACCAGCACCAGGTCCACGTCGCACAGGTCGGGCTGAAAGAGGCGCTGCTCATTCAGGCGGCCCATCAAGCAGGCAAAGTGCAGCGCCACGTCCTCCACCAGCGAGAACTCAGCCGCCGGGGAGTCGGTCGTCTTCTCAACCAGCAACTGTTGGGGGGGGCACAGGAGGGCTCAGGGTCTCGGCGGCCCCTCGGGAACCTCCCACCCCACAGGGGCGCCCTCTTGAAGTCCCTCCCAGCAGGGTCAAGAAGGTGGGCGAGGGTTCCATCCCCGGACCCTGCCCCTTGGGAGCCACAGTCAGCCCCCTTCCTGGGCCTCAGTTCTCCCTCTGTGCGTGGACGGGAAGGCCAGTGGAGGGGTCAGGGCTGTGGTCACCCATGCAGCGAGCACCAGGTGAGTTCTGGGGGAGCCAGGACAGGGGGCACCAGGAGGATCCTGCTAACGTGCCCATCCCTTCCTCCTCCACCCCACGCCCCAGGAGGTCCTGGGCCCACAAATCCTCCCCTGCAGGACACGAGTCTGGCTCCCTACCTCATTCCCCACCTGCCAGGCCACACCAAAGGGACTTCTCACCTCCCAGCAGCCAGGGATGCAGAAGGGGAGGCCTCTGTGAAGAGGCCGGGCCTAGGCCCAAGCTCCCCATGCTGCTCCTGCAGCTCCAGGGACCTCACCACTCTGCCAGATCCTGGCCACCGGCCTGACCCTGGCAGGCTTCTGCACACAGGGGCAGGTGGGGGTCAGGACATGCTGTCTGTGTCACTCCCATGCCCTGGTCAGGCATGGTCCAGGCCCAGCAGGTCCAGCATGGCCCCACCTTGGAGGTCTCCACCCAAGGAGCCCCAACTCTGGGCCCTTCCAAATTTATAGAACGAGGGCGACGCATAGCCCTGGCTCCATGCAACAGGCTCTCCAGGTGGGCAGTGGACAGACAGCCTGCCCAGGCTGGCAGCACGTCCTGTGTATCCTCCTGACCGCTGGCCCAGTGGATGGATCCTTTAGGTCTGCACCACAGCCACAAGCCCGGGTGCCCTCAGAGGTCCTGGGGTGACTGAACCCCATCCCTAAACTCGCTCCCCCATGCCAGTCCTTCCCTGGAGTGGGCAGCAGTGGCCCATGACGTCTGAGCTAAAGTCCTAGATCCCTGCCTGAGAACCCGCCTCGGGGAGAAGCTGAGAGCCACCAGCAGCCACCTGCCCTTCACAGCCAGTGGTGAGGCCACCCTGTCCTGTGTGCTCTCAAGACTCCAGGATGGCCAGGCCCTGCCCGTGCGTGTCCTCCCTGGAGATCCCCCGCATCCGTCCCCCGAACCTGAAATCACCATCCGCCCCTGTCCAGGAGCTGCTGGCCACCCAGGCCTGGCCAATCTAACTGGGACATGGCCCCAAGCCCCTCCCAAACCCTCCCCCCCGCCAGCTCATTCTGCTTCACCCACTGGACCCAGTACTCACTGCAAGACAGGGAAATCAAGGTTCAGAATGAGGGTCCCCCCAGTCTAGAGTGCTGCCCCTTCCCACTGGGCTGGACACAGCTCCCTGTGGTTGGATTTCTGAGCTTGGAATGACTTGCAAAGCAGGAAGCAGCTCCTGGGAGCCCACCTCACCAGGGACAGCTACAGTGTCCCAGATCCCCACCACCCCTCCGACCACCCTGTTTCCTGAGTCACTGCACCTGCAGGTCACTGAGGGGTCAGGGTACAACCTGGGTTCTCACCATGGCCCCTGAAGGTCTCAGGGCCAGACTGTGGGGTGGGGGAGGAGTGGCCTGGATGCGGACTTCCAAGCCCAGGCCTGTCAGGGTCAGATGCCTGGCCACGTGTGCACCACCCTGGAAGAGATGCTGCCCAGTACCCAAGCGGCAGCGCCTCTGCAGGGTACAGTGGCCCCCTCTCTGCAGTGTCCCCAGCTGTGCCGGCCCACCCAGCCAGACGGGCCACTGACTAAAGCTGGAGATGCCCCTCCCCATCCAGCCCTGCCAGTTGCAGCCACACACCCATCCCAGGCCCAGCTCCCCCAGCCTGGCTAAGATGCAGTGCAGGGAGCCAGGCTGGCACCCCTATCAACCCCTCTGGCCAAGTTGAGCCGGCACCTGTGGAGGCAGGAACTTCCTGTACCTGAGACACCTGCCTCGCCCAGGAAGCCCCGTGATGAACCCTGGCATCCACCCGCGCCTGCTCCTCCCGTGCCAGCCTCCAGCCTGGATGCGCAGTTGTACACGAAGCCAGCCCGGGCACTGGCACCAGCTCTTGCTCTCAAGGCGCCTCCTTTCTGGAAAGGGTCGGAGCCAGCTCCTGCCTCCGCCTCTGCTCCCTCCCAGGGACAGACCAGAGAGGCCGGGGGCCGCCCAAGGTCACACCGTGGCTTGCGCCTGGCCCTCGGCCCCATCCCAGACCCAGGGCCGGGCGTGCGGCGCCCACGTGGCCGAGGCAGGCGGGAACCCGACCCCTCCCCGCCGCCCCGGCCCAGGGAGAGCAGGACCGCGGCCTGGCGCCGGCGCCCCCACCCCAGGAATTCAACCCGAGGCGCTCGGGCCGGGAAGCGCGCTCCGGCGGGAGGGCGGGCTAGGTCGCCCCGGGGCCGCGCACGCGGGCAGGCGGGGGCCTCGGTGACCGGAGAGGCCGGGGGGACGTGGGGCCCGCGTACCATGGTGCCGCGGCGCGGGGGGCTCACAGGGCCCCGCGGGATTGCGCTGCGCCCGGCGGCCGGGCCGGGGCCGCTCCATGAAGCGCCGCGCCGGGGGCCCCCACGCAGGGCCGCGCCGCCATGGCCGGCGGGAGCGAGGCCCGCGATCCGGTGCAGCTGCGCCCAGCCTGGGGCGCGGCGGGCGGCGGCGGTGGGGGGCGCGGGGCGCCGATTGGAGCCCGCGCGTCAGCTGGGGCCGTCGTCTGGACGCTTAAAGGGCCAGGCCGCCCGGTGCCGTGGGGGGCGCGGACGCGCGTGGCGCGCTGCCCGGTGCCCCCGCCCGCCGGGCCCTGCCGACGCCCGAGCGCACGCGCCGCCCTGCGCGGATACTCTGCTGCGGGAGGTTCGCCCGGTGTAACCTCGGAGCCCGCAGCTGCACCCGGGCCCCACTCGCGGCACAGCCGACCTCCACCTGCTCCCCGAGCAGCCGCATGCCGCGCCCCGGCGGCGAGTGTACCCCGGCCAGGGCCCCAGGCGGCTCTGACTCGGGGTGAGTCTGGAGTCCCCGCGGACCCCCGCCTGCCGCTTGTGCTCCTCGTACCTGGTGGCCTCGGCAGCTTCCCCGATCCCATGGGATCCAACCCAAGGCCGAGGGGCTCAGCTCCTTGAAGCTCTCAGACCAGGGTACAGGGCAGTGGCTGGGGTTCCAGGCCCTACCGCGGCTGAGCCTAGAGTCTGGGACCCCCGGCTGCCGAGGCCTCCCTGCCAGGCCTCTGCGAGAGAGGCAGCCAGGCTCGCGGAATGCTGCTCTGGCACGGACGCCCATGGGGGTAGGGGGCCGGCTGTGTTGGCAGGAGGCTGCAGGAGACGGGTGCGAGGTGCCAGGCCGAGCAGGCAGCAGGATGGGGACAGCCGGGCGCCGCTGCTGGGGGTGGGGGCTCCCTAGTGACCCTATCATGCGGAAAGGCCTTTCTGTGACCATACTCACCCATCCCAGCCAGCTGCAGGAGCCCCCCAGGCAGGCAAGGTGTGTGTTCAGGTGTGGGGAGGGGATGGAGCAGACAGGGGCTCGGGTTGGGCCGTGGAACACAGGACCTCCCGGACAGGGCAGGGGCGCAGTGTACACAGCCAGATGGCGGTGAGGTCGCTAGTGGAAGACCAGCATGACCCTCTGCTGCCTTCCAGCTCCTCCTCCCAACACCTCCTCACCTGACTCAGGGTGGACCCTGGCACTGCCCTGGGAGATGGCAAGGACTGTGGACCCCTAGCTGGACAGACACCGAGGCCCGGCCAGGAGCTGGAGAACGGGGCTGGGAGGAGCCTGTGGGCTGCCCCTGGCAGGCCCAGCCCAGCTGAAGCTCGGCCATGTGTGGCCAGTGAGCAAGGAATGGCCTCAGCTACCAGTCGAGCTGCAGGAGGGGCTGAAGGATGCTGAGGACTGGGGTTCAGTGTCCCTAAAGGCCCCAGCCACGCCCCTCTCCACTTCCTGGCTTGCAGACCTGGGGAGCCCCAGGGCAGAGCCTGAGCTCTGGGAGCCTGCTGGTGCCTGGTCACTCCAACTAATCCCCCGAAGTGGGCCTTACACATGCTAGAGGGGCACCAAAGGAGGTCAGCGGGGGACTGGAGTCTGGAGAGGCTGTGGCTCGCACACACCTGGCAAGGCCACAGGGCAGAGGTCCTTCCCACCTTGGGGGCTGGCAGTTCTTGCAGTGTCTCTAAGTAGCCCAAGTTCCTCCCTGATGGGGAGAAGACACAACCCGGGCTGTGCCTGGGGTGTCCCCGGGCCTGGCTGGGGAACGGGACGGGAGGGAGAGCAGTGCCAGCACACAGGGGCTCTCAAGTGGCACACCTGTTGGGGTGGCAGGGAAGTGCAGTGTCGCCCACCAGAAGCAGACCCAGGGACCTGTCCTGGCTCAGCAGTCAGCCCACAGGTTTGCTGGGCTCCTCTGTGGGATGCCGTTCTCCCTGGAGGCAAGGCAGGGACCCAATGGTTCTGAACGTTTTTGCACCCTTAGTTGTAGGAGGGCGAGCCCCTCACATCCTGCATCCCATTCCACACAGAAGCTGAGCCTGAGCTCCAGGAGGGGAAAACAGCAGAGGGTTTGTGCTCAGGGCAACACCCCAGAGCAGTGACCACCGAGGTCCTTCATGTCCTTCAGAACACAACCCACAGGCCAGAAGCAGCCAGGTCACTGTGGGCCCCTCCTGGCTTTCTCCCAAGTTCTGGCGGCAGACTGTGACTTTTGGAGGCCCTGGCTGCTGCAGGGCGGAACCCTCTCCAGGCTGGGCCCAGCAGAGCTCTCTTCCTCGGCACTCAGGTCTCGCCGCGCCCCCACCCCCACCCCCAGGGCTGAGATGGGCATGCAGCATGCAGGAGTCTGTCCTGGAGCCTGGGTCACTCCTTTGGTCACCCTGTGTCCTCAGAGATCTGCCTGGTAGAAAGGCCCCTGCCCAGGCCAGCATGGGCTCTTCCTGCGGGCTGTGGAGCTAGTGCATCATGGCTACACATGGGGCTGGGGTCTCCAGAAGGCAGCCATGCTTGTCACTGGCTCCAAACTTGGCACGGCCACAGCAAGCAAGCACTGCTGCAACCTTGCGCCAAACCCCTGAAAAAAACAGGCCACCAAAGCCCTTCCCTGCGGCTGTGGCAACCCCCAGCCCTGCACCCAGCACACGGTGACAAGGGTGAGGACACTCCCGCCCCTTCTCTACAATTTTAAACCAAAACTTCCAGGTTCAACAGTTTGTAGCTGTCCAACTGGGGAGCCCACTGTTAACTTAGAAAATTCACTGTCTGAAGTGAGAAACTGGCTGTGTTTACCGAGAAAACACACTGGCATGCGACATGTCACCGTGCACCCGTCTCCGGAGGTGACGCCACACGGCCTGGTGAGCTGCTGCAGGGACACAGTCCTCCGTCCATGGTGGAGACCTCTGCATGCAGGTGACAGAGCCTGGAGGGGACCTGGCAGCGCGACCACCCTGTGTGTAGCGTGGCTCCAGTGCCACCTCGGCCACGCAGCTAGGGAGCAAAGCAGCAGCAGAGTGAGGCCTTGCGCCGGCCAGCAGGGGAGAGACAGGCTGTTCTGCTTCCCTGCTCCCGAAAGGCGAGCCAAGGCCAGGGTCAGTGCAGACAGCGAGACATGCAGACACTCAGACCAAGGGCCCACTTTAATCCCTACAAGGGAAATTCAGCGCAACGGTATACAAACTAAGACACTGGTAGTATGTACAAAAGTATTTTCTGCCTTTTTCTACAATACCAGCTATTTTATTTGCAGTACAGAGAATGTTACAAAAACAGTCCAATAATGCATTTTCTATTAAGTACATTACACAACATAATTCAACTTTATTAAAAAATAACTTCAAAATACAGACCAATCCCCTGTAAGAAGAAAAGCTATTTCCGTAGTTCCCTTATCCAAGTTCAACACTGCAGCAGGGCCAGCCTTTGCTGTGGAGAAAACAGGCGTCCAGGGCCCCTCTTCCGGGATAAAAGCCCACCCAGCCACCCACAGCTGCAGCGGGCAGAGGCGCTGCCCGAGGCAGGCACAATTCGGAGGAGCCCACCCCGCCACGCCACAGTCCCCAGAGCCTGTGACTGAGATGAGCCGTCCCTGCTGCTCTACAGCACAACTGGCCTTAAGACGGGTCATCCCTGTGGCCTGAGGTGGTCACACGGGCCCTTCAGCCGGGAGGAGGCAGAGACGAAGCACGAGAGCCACGGACTCGAGGGGACCACGTAGAGAGACGGGGTGCAGCTGCCGTGAAGGAGCTTCGGGAGACGCCCTTGGCTGGCACACAACAGGGCACTAACCCTGCCCGTGACCCGGTGAGCCCGGAAGCAGAGCCTCCCCAAGCATCCTCAGGGATGAGGCCGCCGGCCCCTGCCATCAGCCTCAGAGACCCTGAGCGGAGAACCCAGCCAACACATGGGTGCTCGTTAAGGTGGCTCGTTTGTCACACATGGCGACGAAGAGCTAATACGCTGCCACAGGTCACTTCTCGTCACCTGACTGGATCTGGCAGCTCCTTTCAGGTTCTGGATGCCTTTCCCTCACCAAAGGCTGTATTAAAACAATACCTCCTTTGCAGGCAACTTCTGAAAACCCTTATTATGAATCACACATTGTTTTATATCCACTATCAAGTCCTGATTTTTGACTTAGTTCTGTTTTCTAATATACTGCTATCTATTGCCATGGCAGACAACTGCCCACCAGCCCTCCTCACAGTGGCCACTACGGGTGACGGCTTCATCAGCTTGCTCTGGTGCCCAGGACTGAACCCAGGGCCCCGCTCCACCACACTGCTCTACCCCCAGCCCCTAAACAGCAGCTGTAACACATCCACTGCCACCCCTGCAGCCATCCGGGTGTCAGATCACCCCAGTTGAGAGGTCTCTGCTACTTCCTGGACGCACCAGGCCAAAGCTTAGGACCAGAGGGCACCGACTTCGACACCGGCCATCTGACAGGAATTTCTCCTGCGTACCTGGATTAAATTGGCACTAAGGTGATTAAGTACACTTGGGGAAAAATCTCAAATGAAAGATTTAGAAAAAAAAAAAAATCACACCAGTTTTTACAGGTCAAGTTATTTTTGGAAGAACCACCCAAAGCCACGCACCAGGATCTCTGTGGCACCCTGGGTTCTGCCCTGGGTCTCCTGGGTCACACGCAGCTTCACTCTGCTGGCATGGAACCTGGCAGAAACAGGAAAATGATCGAGGGGACAGCCTCCCCTGCTGTGGTATACCTCTTCTGTCCTCCGAGGATTTAAACACAGAGCCCTGCACAATGCCTCCAGGACGGTGGCAGTTAGAATTCTGGTGCTGCTTTTCAGATATTCTTCAATCCACTCTTCCTAAAGCACACACACAGGGAGGTCACGAAGCCCCTGGCACCAATCTTACCTGCTCCAGGGGACCCCAACCCACGCATATGCTTAAAAGAAGCCCCTCCCACATTAGAAGTGAAGACAGCTTGGAAGAAACCATTTTCGGTGCCAGTGAATTAAAACAAAACAAAACAAAACAAAACAAAACATTTTCTTCTGTGTAGCACTGAGAACAATGCCTAAAAAGGCACCAGAAGGCACCGAGGAAGCACCAAGGCATGAACTGGAGTGGAATGCTCTCTACAGTCTAAACTTCTGTACTAAAAAGCACACCCAGCACGCACTCCTTGGAGGCAGCGTAGGAATTAATATTAAGGCGACCGCCAGCCTGAAGCACGCGGCCACGCGCAGCGTGCTGACCACTTTCCCGAGCCCTGCCTCACACGCCTGCCACTGCCAGCATGAGCCTGGGGGGCTGAGACTGGGGGACAAACGCTTCGGCCTTGGGCAGTTCTCCCACAGCTCTATGCTAAAACCTGAAAAATGGGCAAAAAGAATCTGTATTCTAATATAGGAGATGGAGAGAAATAGTCCATCCAAAATAATATTGCAAATTATACTTACATAAATTTTACAATTTCTTGATTCAAGAAAATGAAAATTCCATAGTTGGCTACTGTAAAATGTGGCATAAAAATATTTCTAAGAGACGCATATGCATTTAAACTCTTCTACACACAGACAAGGAGTGACAATAAGAAGTGTCTATCTCTGCAATTCACCTCTAATATCGAAATAGAACAACAGACTGTCATTCAGTTTCTGAAACTTTTAAGTTACCAGATATTTACAAACAAGACATAATTTATATCAAAAAAGGTCGTTTTCAACTATATCTGCTGCTTTCACTGGGACTCCGGTGATGAGAGTAACTTCGGTCACTTTCACTGTCAGAGCCGTAAGATCTACAACTCCTGTGTAACAAAACAAAACAACATGCACAGAAACTTCTCAACTCACGGCCCTCTGAGTCCCTCCCGGGGTGTCCTTTTGGATCAGAGTGACTTCCAAACACTACTGATCACACAGCACAAAGGGTGAATGCCACTCCCTTGTTTGTTTTTGAGCCAAGGTCTTGCTATGTAGCCCAGGGTGGCCTCGAACTCTCCTTGATCTCCTGCCTCAACTTCCCAAGTGCTGGGATTACAGGCCTGCGCCACCATGCCCAGTGATGCCACTCACTTCTCAAGGGTGTTTAAATAACAGCTGGTGACAATATCAAGGGTACAATAAAGAAACCTCGCACCTTGGAAAATTTTACTTGAAATCCACCCATGCATAGGAGCAGAATAATTTCCCACGGTACCCAAGACGAGACCCCATATTTGATCAGACCGGAAGTACGAGGGAGATGTTTAGAGCCTTACTAATGGCAGGAACGTGGGTAGGAGCCCAGTAAAGCTGGGAGTGTGTCTGCACACAGAGGAGACCACTGCAACGCTGAGCCAAGAGGACCTGGTCACAATCGCTTTTCAGTTAGTGTAGAAAAAAATTCAAGAAGAGCCAGCCACAGGCCAGGCATGGTGGTGCACGTCTATAATCCCAGCACTCAGGAGGCTGAGGCAGGAGGATCAAGGAGAGTTCGAGGCCACCCTGGGTTACATGGTGCGTTCAAGGCCAGCCTGAACTGCATAGTGAGACCCTATCTTAAAAAACAAAACAAAACAGCCAGACATGTTAGCGACCAAACAAACACAGACCAAGCATGGCCACCAAGGGTCACAGGTAATATAGAACAACTGGCAAGAAAGGAAGCTGGGGCAGCAAGGACCCCAGGGACACAGAAGCTGCCTCCATGGCACCTGGGCGGGAGAATGTTTCAGGACTGGCAGGCAGGGGGGCTTCCAGGGCAGTGGGCTGCAGCAGACCTCAGGGTAGGTAGGATCTGATCATTTCAGGAAGCAAAGAGGAGACAGGAAAGGGCACCTACATCTCTAGACAGGAGGAAAGGGTCCAAACTGGAGCTGGAGGGGCGAGAGAAGGCCCTGCAGGCAACGCCAAGGACCTGGACCTGCCACACGCCCCAAGCAGAGAGCCCCCGGCCAGACCAGCACTGCACAGGAGCACTGCAGGCGCGGGGATCGGGGCGGGAAGGCCAGGGGCACCCAAGGGAGATTTCAGACCTCCTCCCAGAGAGCTGCAGCAGTCAAAGTGCTACACAAAACCCAATACACAAAATACATAAAAATTATTTTACTCAATTGATGAGTGAAACCTCAATCTCGCCATGAAGCCAATGGCTATGACATGTCTTGTATGACTTTCTTCTTATTTAAAAGCTGGCAACTTGGCTATTGCTAGCGAGTAGCCTGACCAGCGGTCAGCACCTGTGCACTAGAGCCCAGAGTAACTCAAGTGATGCAAAGAGAGGCATCCTGAGCCGGGCATGTTTTGCACATCCGTAACCCCAGTGCACAGGGGGACCATCATGAGGGCAAGGCCAGCCTGGGATACACGGCAAGACCCCACCGCATAAAACCAGGCTCCCCGACCCCATGACATAAAAACGACAGAAGGACCCACCTGGACCATCTGTTGTGACTTCTGCCTCGGTGGTAACTGTCACTCCTCTGGCTGCGACTCCGGCTCAGACTCCTGCTGTAGTAGCTGTCATAAGTGTAGGACCTGCTTTAACAGCCACAACACATTCAGTTTGCCCATTCAAAAACTAAAATTCCCACTACCTTTTAGCTTGGCAGCATGAGGACACGGGTGGATAACAAGTTCCACCAACACTGTGCCCCCACATCAGGCTGATCATACTGAAGAGAAAAACATTCATCTTTTCCTGTGTTGAAAACACAAAATTAACACTGTTTGACCCCAAGGGACCCTGCTAGACAATTACATCTAATAAACACGTGCTGGCACAATTTCCATTGTCATTTTCCCATCAGAATGAAATGAGTCAAAAGATAGAAACTCAAAAAGACCTCATGTGGGAAGTGTGATTTGAGGAGACAAACACATCACATGATCAAACACAAAGTGCCACACGTTCAGGCCAGTGGTGCGTGCAGGCCCAGCACCTATGAGGTCCATGACCCCACACGCGCCCTGGGAAGGGCTTCCACATGCTGCCCCGCACGGGACTTACACCCTGTCCTACCTGGACCGGCTGTGGGGGTCATAGGAGCTGCTCCTGGATCTGCTCCTGCTGGACGTCCTGTGGAACCACAAGGAGGACACCGGCTTGGGGACAGGTGGCCAGGCTCATCAGAGTCTAGACTAGTTCTCAGCCATCCAGTGGCACCCTGGAACTCTACTTTCCTATCGCAAGTCTGCTTGATGCCCTAAACCCCCACTGATTTCATGAGAAAGAAGAAAGTCTGTGCCACCTCACAAGCCAGGGATGAGACAGTCCCTGGGGAAGCCCTGACCCAGGCACGCGGGGCCTGGGCCCCACACGTGGGACAGCAGTGAGTACTGTGAAGCCACAGCCTCGAGGACACTCAGAGTCCCAGGCAGGAGAAGCAGGGAGTAGAGCACGAGCACCCCTTCCTGCTGGTACCCTGTAGTCCTCCTGTGGCTGCTCTCTAACCCAGGCCAGGGTGACCAGTGGGCCCTGATTAAAGGTACTCGGAGCAAAGAGGGAGCAGCGGGCCTCTGCCCACTCTGAGAAGACCCCACCGAGGAGCAGCCAGGAGGAGCATCCCCGGGGCCTTGCAAGCCCACCTGTGGCTGTCATAGCTTCGGTAGGAGCGGCTGCGGCTGCGGCCTCGGCTCTGCCATCCTCGGCTCCGGCTTCTGGAGTAGCTTCTTGATCTGTGGAAGAGCGTGGGAAAATACCAGCAGGTCAGTCACCCTGCCACACTGGCGACATGAATTCCGGGCCAGAAGGGTACACGGCCAAGGGAAGGCCTCTCAGCCACTCCGCAGCGACTGTGGCACAGGCACCGTGAACGCAGCAATCCAGAAACAAGTGCAGTCCAAAGTCAATGGAAGAGGGTAAAGAAAAGTCACCAACACTGGCACAGCAGTGGCCCCACAGCCCCAGCGCCAACCCTGGAAGTGATGCTCAGGTCCAGACAGAATCCTGAGCGAGCAAGGCAGGAGACAGCATCTTCATGCATAAAGGCTTTCATTCATAAAAGGCCGCAGAAGCCGGGCGTGGTGGCGCACGCCTTTAATCCCAGCACTCGGGAGGCTGAGGTAGGAGGAGCGTTGTGAGTTCGAGGCCGGCTTGGGCTACAATGCTAGCTCAAGGCCGGCCTGAGCTACACAGTGCGACCCTGCCTCAAAAAAACCAGGGCCGGGAGTTTGGCTCAGCGGCTTACGCGTCTGTCAGGCAGGCGCGAGGTTGTGAGCTCGATCCCCGGTGCCACAAAAAAAAAAAAAAAAAAAAAAGGCCGCAGAAATGCGAAAGTAAGACCATCTGCAGAGAGAGAGGTTTCTAGATGGAAAAACAGCAAAATTATAACACAAGTTTCCAGTAATGGTTAATTCTAGGAGGGCAGCGAGAAAGCAGGATGGTATTGCTACATCAGAGTTCTACTTTTTAAGCCAGATGACAGGTACAAAAAGATCCACTGCTGCCGGGCGTGGTGGCGCACACCTTTAATCGCAGCACTCAGGAGGCTGAGGCAGGAGGATCATTGCGAGTTCACGACCAGTCTGGGCTACAAAGTGAGTTCAAGGCCAGCCTGAACTGCACAGTGAGACCCTGTCTCAAAAAATAGGGTCAGGGATCTAGCTCAGTGACTTAAGCGCCTGCCTCACAGGTGTGAGGTTGTGAGTTTGATCCCCGGCACCAAAAAAATAAAATAAAATAAATAAATAAATAAATATATATATATATATATATATACATACTTTATATATATATATATGTATGTATATATATCCATTGCGTTATTTTTTGTGCTTTAAATCATTTATCTGTTTCATGTTTAATCAATACAAGCCATAGGTTGTCATGTCCTGCCCCGTTGCTCAGGAGTGGCAGGGCGCCTCTGTGCAGAAGCTCCCATGCAAGGGTCCCTGCATGGGTCTGCATTTCTGACTAGGAGGACGTGACCTGCTCAGTGTACCTATAGGAATACAAATATGGTACGTTCTGATGAGACTCTAGGTATCCACTGGCCAACACTACAGCCTGATCCTGCGACACAGTGACCGAGGATGAGGCGAAAACCATGTGGAAGTCGTGCTGAGGTGGGACACCAGAAAGCGGAGAGGAGGGCCCAGTCAGGGCTATGTCAGTCCACTGCGCCTGGGTTGCATGGCAACTTCCTACAGCAACCTGCTGTCCCACCACTCCTCTCACAGAATGAAACACCACCTGCTCCAGAGGCAGGGGAAGGGAGCAGGTGAGGGGCGAGCTGCAGTGAGCAGCTAGGAAGCGCCAAGTGAATAAGGAACTCCAGGAGAAAGGACCAGGCTCCCAGCTCTCTAGGCCCACTGGGGTCACAGTAGGAGCAGGGAATGATGGGAAGAGGTGGCAGAGGACTTCCGGGAAGTGGGGCTGAGAAGGCCTGGGTATGGCCTTGCAGGACTCCCTGAAAACCTGTCAGTTCAAGGAGGCCGGCAAGCTTGTAGAGGAGGAGCAAGAAAAGCCAGCTGCTAGGCATGATCAGGAGCAGCTATTTTCCAAGTCTAGTCTGGAGAAGTACAGGAAGCAAGACGGGTGAATGAGGAAAGAAAGGAAACAATGGTCAAGGGGAGCCCATATGTTACGTTCAAATGATGAAAAGCAAGCCCAACCAAACAGGAGTTTTGAGTAATGAAGACAGAGGTGAAACCACGCAGCATTTCATGGGGAAAAAGAGAAGACACCACAGCTACTTATGAACTATCACTATGACCAACTTTTTTCAGTATCTAGCTCTTATATTCTGCACTATCCAGTTTCTACCCATACATCATCATGAAAGTTAGATGCAACCTGAACAACAGAAAAGTCTAAAGATGATTTCGACTCTCCTCCAGATAAAGGTCTCCAGCACGCATCCTGTCAGGGAACCGCCTCACTGACACTCACCTTTCGATGTGCGCAAGGCAAGTTACCCATCTCTACAGCCTACAAATTCTGCCAATGCACAATTCCTGCCTAAGGCCTCAGACAGGGCAGGAGAGCAGCCTTACACCTTTAGAGATGGAGAACTTACCAACAACCAGGCAACTCACTTCTCTTTCCTTGACAGCAGTAGTTTCTTAAATTAAACCCAAATCCCTTCTGAAACCCCCACTGCCTACGTCCTCAAGTCCCACTGTCAGTATCTGGAGATGATAGCTGTGTCCCTAACTCTGTCACTCTCCCAAGTTGAAGACAAACAGATGCCCCTTGGGGAAACAAAAGGAAAGAGAAAACTGCTCACCTATATGATGACGTGGAAGACCTGGAGCGACTTCTGGAGCGGCTGTAGGAGACGGACCTGGTTCTGTGTCGGGATTTGGTTTCAGATTTACTGCGAGATCTACTTGGACTCCTGGACTGACTGTCGCCATCCCGACTAGGTGTCTGCTCGTCACTTGAACTCTCCTGATTTCTTGGTCTCCGGTTGAGACGTGCTGTTTTCCTTACTTCATCAAAGAGCGAGCCGGGCCGAACTTTGTTTTTGCTTTTGATTTCTATCCTTAAGCCTTGAGGCTTCATCTCGGGTGCAACAGTCAGGCCCTTTGCCTCCGCAGCACTGGAGGTGGCGGCAGGCGGGGCCCACAGGTTCCCCACACGCTGCAGGGGCTTCCACTTGTTACCCGAGAGGCTGCCCTGGCTCCTTCCGGCCGCCGCTGCCTTCTTCCCAGCACCTTCGCCGGCGCAGGTCACGCTGCTGGCCTGCGTCCCCTCTTCTCCCACCACCTTGTTCTCAGACACGCTGCTCTCCTGGGTCACTCCATCTGCTTCGGGAGCTTCCGTGTGCAGGTCCTGTTTTGGAGCAATGCTCATCTGCGGGGCGCTTGGCCTTGAACTGGCCAGAGGGGAGGTCCCCTCTCCCTTGGCTGGGGAGGTCCTCTCAGGGGTGCAGATCTCCATGTTGTCATCTGTCTGAAGCACATCCTGCACACCACTTGGGGTGCCTCCGCCATCCTGGGTGTTTTGGGGCAAACTGGCTCCCTCAGCCTCAGTATCTAAAGCCGGAAGACAAGTGTTGGGCTTGCTGTCACCTTCAGGAAGCTGATCTAGGGCTGATGAAGCGATCACTGTGCTGGGCTGACCTGAGAGCCTGCCCTCGCCGCAGGTTTTCTCAGTGTGGGGAGTATCAGTTTTTACGGTTTCACTGTTTTCACAGAGTTCTTTTTTTTCTTTTGACTCTTGTGTGACTTGCTTCTCATGAGTCTCCTCCTCTTCCTCCTCCTCCTCCCCAAACTCTAGTGGAGGCTGCCAGTGAAATGCTTGCTTTCGTTTCGGAAGCTTGTGCTTTTTGTCTTTTTTCCCTTTCCCTTTCTCCTTCACTTTCTTGGTATGGTCCCTTTTAAGACTTTCCTTTGACGAATGTTTGTGCTTCCGGGGCTTCTCTCTGTTGTTTTCGGAGTTAGAATCTGATCCCTCAGAACCGGAAGTCAAGGGCCGCTGTTTGCTGGGTTTCCAGGCACCACTGTCCGGCAGTGAGGCATTAGCTGGAGATTTTGTCTTGGGTTTGGCTTTGATGTGAACTGCACTGACCTCTGATTCAGAATCTGACGTGGCCTCCCCTTCCTCCTTATCAGAAGACCTCCGGGAACCCTTTTTACTGGTTTTAGTTCCATCCCGTTCTGAATTTGACTCAGAGTCCCACTTACTCCCAGCATAACTCTTCCTTTTGGACTTACTGCCATCTCTGAAGTGTTCAGAAAGATTCTCTCTGGAATTTCTTTTTCTTGAATGGGAGCATTCCTGTTCAGGCTTGGATTTCTCCACATCTCTGCCTTTCTCCTGATTATCATTCATTATGTCTGCTCTGCCCTGCTTCCCCTTCTCCTGGGCTGAATGGGTGACCTGAACACTTGCCTGCTCGTTGTCTGAAGAAGAACCTGCAGAGGACCTGCTCTCACTGTGCCCTCTCCTCTGACGTGGGGACCAGTCTCTGCCTTTAGCGTGATTACCGCGCGGCGTCTTTTCAGAGCTGCTGCTGTGCCTTTTACGAGAAGAGTTACTTTTTCGCCTGCTGGCTCTCAGTGCCCTCCTGGACCGTCTCTCCTCAGCGCTGCTAACAGAAGTGTACGAAGATGACCTGCTGCCCCGTGAACGATCGCTGTACTTACCTCGTGAACGAGATCTAGAGGATGGAGACCTAGACCTGGAACGTGAACTAGCTCGACTACGCGACCTTGTGTATGACCGAGAATAAGACCTGCTCCTAGAAGACCTGCTCCCTGACCTTGGGGAACTTTCAGAACTTCTATCACTGTATTTTGAATAAACGCTCCGATCACTTTCTGAATTTTTTCCTCTTTTATGGCAGGATGATGAACTACCAGTCTCTTTGATATTTACTAAACTGTAAGTACTTTGGATGGGCAGCAAATGAGTCGTTTTAGCTTTCATTTCCTGAATTCGCTCATAGGAGGGCTTCCAGGGCTTCTGTCCAGGCTTCCACCTTGAAGGAGGGGGACTATCACTCAGTGGTATTACCGGAATACTTTCTGCTACCACTGGTTGTACTACTACATTTTCATTTTGTGGCACTGTTGTTCTTAAAGATTCTGTTTTAATTGGTTTATTTTCACTTAACTGAGAAGCTGCTCCTCTTGGTGATTTTGATGCTGTCCTTCTGTGCCCTGACTTGGAACTAGATCTGGATTTGGATCTACTCCGAGAATGTGATGAGGATTTCGATGCAGTCCTTGATCTGGAGCTCCCTCTAGAATAGGACCGAGAGGCAGACTTCGACCTGTAGGAGTCCCTGCTGGAATGTGTCGAAGAGCTCTGCTCGTCCTTGTCAGATTTGGACCAATCCCTCTTTGATGAGTGATGGGATGACAAGGAGGAAGAGTGGGACCTCCTTTCTCTATCACAAGAGGACTTCATCTGTCGAGTGGAAGACTTTGAAGATTCTATGTCAGAGAGTACAACAACTCTTCTCTTCTTAGGCTGTTTGTGTCTTCTGTAGTGCTTCTGCTTTTTGGCTTTCTTTTTATGCTTAACCTTCTTTTCCTTTCTGCGTTTTTTATGGTGACCATCAGAGTGCCTTGCTGTACTGAGGTCTGAGTAATATCCACTGTAGGACCATGACCTAGATCTCTGTGACAAGCTTCTCTCGTCCCATCGGCTTGAAGAGGGGTCGCTTAACCTACAGACAAGGACATGATATGAAGTCATTAGGAAGCATGCTTTCTATGCCTTGAAACAGTTTCTGCTGAAAACAAAATCAACACTTGAAGCACAGCTAAGAAGCATGAATCAAAACAGTCATGAACCTGTCCTGACCTTACACTTTCAGAGACAAACAGTAACAACTAGTATCAGATTCCCTTTTGGTTTTTTAAGCTAAGAAAGAAATTTACAATTTGATAGGGAAACGTGAAAACCCAGTCAACCCAACACAAGAGCGCTGCTGACATGCCAAGTTCTGGGCTGGGATCTGCACACAACCCTTTTCTTTCAGCAATTTCTGAGGGAGAGTCAAAGCAAGTTCCCCGACAATTCTGCTGTGTCTTTCATGGTGCTGGAGATCACGCCTAGGGTCTCACAAACGCTAAGCAAGTGTGTGTTCTACCTAAGCCGCACACTCAGCCCTTCCTGAGCTGTGCAGATCAGCCACTTGTTCTGAAGATGCTATCATGACTTGTTTTCCATCCTCCTCACACAGATAACCAAGACTTGCCTCTAAACTATTTAAAATAGAACCTGAGGAAATAAGACATGAAAACTGATGGATAGTTTCCAATCTGGGTAGTGATGCCAGGCTCAAATCAAGACTCTTCGGCACTGCTGTGCACCAGCTGCTCCCCCCAGCAGACACATGTCTCTCTTCCCTCTCCCCACGGCCAGCCCCTCTGTGAGACGCCTGCAGAGTAAATGAGAATTCTTCCATGAAGAATGGCTCAGGGCCCCTCTGGCACATTTTCCACTGGCTATCCTGCGGACAACCCCATTTCTACAAGACACCCCCTGTGGGGTCACTGAGGTTAAGAGGCGGGCGCCCTTCTGAAGAAGCAAGTCTGTGGACACATAATAAGGACAGGTTTCCTGTCTGCCTGTTAATCCGTCAGTGACGACTCCTGACGAGCACAGTGTCTGCTGCAGTGCATGATTTTAAAGTCTTGATTACTGCTAAAACTGAGTACAAGTTCTTCAAAACATTCAGTAGAGGGAACATGATCCTGAAAGTCCCCAAAGCCATCTCCCTTACCTACTTAAGAGTACTACTTTCACCAAGTAGTCCCAAATGTGCTCCCTTCAGTCACAACCTAATTCTGACTGTACACTTTTCACGGGAAGGGCACACTGAGGCTATGTCCCCCGAGCGCGCCGGCCCTCAGACACTGCGCAGGGCCTCCCTCCCCGCTCTCACTTGTCTCCTTTACTCCACTTCTCTCCACTGGGCGGACGGTACGTTCTCAGCCTCTGCATCTCCTCTTTCCAGTGAGGCGGAGTTTCACTGCTGTCGTTGTTCTCAGACTCTGAGCAGGATCTTGACCGAGGAGGTGTATGATAGCGCTGCACACACAAAGGAAACAGCCACTTTGAAAACTCCTCTCAATTACAGGCTGCTATTAGACAAAGTCAGGCAAAAGAACTAAGCTCCTTTTATTTTCAGAGGCAGTGAGTTAAGTACCAAAAGAATGGAACAAAGTTACTTCAAACATAAGGCATTCAGAGACACTGAATGGCTGCTACTGGGAAAGATGCTATTCCTCTGCAATCCCTTACAAAATTCTCCTCTTCAAAGTCTTGACAGCTATATTCACTCTACTCAATTATTCAACATACTATAAATTCTCAATATCCTCATTATTTTACAGTATGTCCATTTCATACTTAAACTCATCCAAACACAGCCATAAACTCTGATCTAATAGCAGTACTTTTCCATAACTATGAAATATACAACTAATTTCTTGAAAAGATTTTCTATATTATCTAAAATCAAATCTAGAATTTTCTAATAGGTTTTTTAAAAGTCACTGTTAAGTAATTTGCACAGGGGAAAGTCTTAATACACATACAATGGTACCCCTTCCTTTAATCTTCCGTCCGGACTTTGACACGGATGGTTTCTGATCACTTACAGTGGGTGCAACATCTGGAATCTTCCTAGAAAAGAAGTTGGGATGAAAACTGAGCGTCAGCAAGTATCAGTTAATTTTCCCAACGTTTAAATGCAAAATTTAAGTTCCTACTACGCAAAACCAGCTTCAAAATATTTTGTGACATGAAGACTACCTGAAGTTCAAGTTTCGACTGCTACAAATTCAGTTCTATAAACACACAGCCACCCCTCTATCTGCACGTGGTGATCCCCTGCTTTACACTGCTTGGGGCACTAGTAATCACAACAGTGTAGTTACAACCTGCCTGCATTCAAACACAGGTCACGTCACTCATCTGCCCAGGAGTAAATCTTCAGACATGAAATGCGTGAAATCACACTGCAGGACAACATCATCAGATGAACAGCAACAACATGACACTTTATGAGAGAACACAAACTCTGAATTCTTGAGCAAAGTTAAATGGAATTCCACTTTTTTTTTTTTTTTTTTTGGCACTGGGGATCGAACTCACAGCCTAGCTGCTAAGCCAGAATTCCAGCCCTAGTTTTTTGAGGCAGGGTCGCACCATGTAGCTCAGGCCGGCCTTGTGCTCACGTTGTAGCCCAAGCCGGCTTCAAACTCACAATACTCCTCCTACCTCAGCCTCCTGAGTGCTGGGCTTAAAGGCGTGCGCCACCACACCTGGCTTGGAATTTCATTCTTATTAGCAGACCTATATTAAAAAGATGACACCCAAAGCCGGCCTGAGCTACATAGTGCTACCCTGCCTCAAAAAACTAGGGCCAGGAGTTCGGCTCAGTGGCTTAAGTGCCTGTCTGGCAGGTGTGAGGCTCTCAGTTTGATCTCCAGTGCCACAAAAAAAAAAAAAAAAAAAAAAAAAAAAAAAAAAAAAGACACTCAATTTTTATTATACTTTGCATCTTGTCGATAAAACATTTGCGGAGGTCTAGGGGTATATTTCAGTTCAAGCTCCACTCATGGACAACTTCGTAAGATCCTGTTTCAAAAAAAATTTTAAAAGGGCAGAAGGATATAGCTTAGTACACAAGCCCCAGACCCAAAAAATGATCTTGAGACAGGATGTTGCTAAGTAGTTGCCCAGGTTGGCACTGAAGCACTGAAGTTACGATCTTCCTGCCTCAGGATCTCAGGTAGCTGGCATTACAGGCATTGAGCACTGTAACCAACTAAATAGTATTTTTGAGACCAAATCTAAAGCCTCACACTAGCTTTTACAAAGCAGAGAAGTTTCACTGAGCAAGTTAACGCTAGCAACATTTAAGATCCTAAATACCTCCAATCAGCATGCAATTAATTTCGTAGAATCAAAACTGGAACATCTGTTTTACCCCTCAAATGGATTCCAGAAGTTCAACTAGCCCACTATTCTGATAACCAAAAGTTCAGTGCTTTAACGAAAGGCCTATGTAGGAAGGTCAGTAAAGAAATCTCCTCCAGATCTCCAGCAAGACTCTCGCCTGACCAATCTGCCCAACCTCCCTTCCCTACTGCTGTAGTCAAATTCAAATTTTAAAAGGCAAGGTACCTGCTAGTCATTAATCTGGTGTCTCCTATAGAACCTTTCAGAGTGCTTTGAACATGGCCTTGTCCAATAAATGAATATGTAATTCTAATGAACTGATGGGAAGTTTCTACTAGAGAAATAAAAGCACGCGGACTCATCATCCCACTTACGTCTCAGGCTCCACGGGGACAACAGGCATATCTCTCCTCAGCAAAAACCGGTTCTCAGGCACCGGAGGAATCTCCTCTGGGCGGACAACAGGCTTTTCCCTTTTAGCATTTGAATCCGCTGGTCTTTTTTCATTGGTATCACTTCTCTCAGAGTGACTTGGAAAGAACAAACCAAGGCAGTACACGTTAAGATGTGTACTGCTGCTGTGTTTCATAATAATAAAAGCATATAAAGCTTGACAGTAAAATAACAGCAAAACTACTGATAGCTTACAAGTCTTGCTCAAAAGGATTTCATAATCTTCTCACAGAGAACACAAAAATCAGCCCAGAGTACTAAAATGTTGATATGAAAATTGTCAAATGATCCTAACTTTTTCTCTTGAAATTTCAGTGGTTATTTTCACCGAAAAACACACAAATCTTTGATATGAAATATCTATGCTACTCCAGATGTGCCAAATTTCAGTCTGGATAAGGACCAAAAATGCTACCCGTGTCACCCATAGATAATAAAACTGAGTCTCTACAGAGTCATACACACTTCTCCCATTTGAGGGTGTGTGTCTGTGTTAGGGAAGACGGCCTCAGGACTCTGCACTTACACTTTTGGGCTCACGACGCATTTATTCCTTGGTTCTTCTGAACTGCTTACTTCCTTTCGTCTCCTTTTAGAATGTTTGGCTTTTGGCCGCCTCTTATGTTTCCTTCTCTTGCTTCTCTCATGTTCAACTTCACTTTCAGAAGATGATTCTGAAGAGGAAGAGGAACTGGAAGAGGAATCTGAGTCTTCTGAATGTATTGGTTTCTTCCTTTTTTTCTCAAAAACTTTTAATAAATATTAACAAAAATATTAGTACTAGATTCCATTGCTTGCACTTTTGACTGAACAATGTGATGACTAAGTAACACAACATAGGCTTTATGTATAGCAAACTAAAAATGAAATTTAAATAAACTCTTTTTGGAAGTTGATAAAACTAGTGCTTGCAAGACTGTGCAGAAGGCCTGTATTCTAAATGGGTCAGCTAATAGGAAAAGAACTAAGTATGTAAGATGACAAACCCTAAATGCTAGAGAAGTAACCCCTAAGAGCAATGCAAAGGGAGGAGGGAGCGTGGAGCAGTTCAGCATCACGTCTGCTGGAGCCCTGAAGGAGGAAGGGTTGTGCAGATGCTTAATGACAAGGGTTCCAGAGGGAGAGGAGAACACGAGGTCCCTGGGTGGCATAAAGTCACCACGCTGGGAGGCTGAGGAGGACAAGCAGAGGTCGGAGAGCTATACTATCCAGGGCCTCCTAGACCACCATAAAGACGTCAGCTCTGGCTAAGAAGGGAGCTTTCTTCTGCACAAGAAGGACACAGACCAGGATCACCTGGTTACTGTAGCAGTGCAACCATAGGAGTCCACAGACATAAGCAAGGAGATCAGGTGAGACAGTGCTCCTGAGAAAAGATTAGAGAAGAGCAAGGAGATGGAGATAGGGTGAACAGCCATGAGGCTACTGCACAATCCAGGCACAGGACACGGGGGGTGCAGCTCAGGCTGGCAGCGAGGGGAAGCAGTAAGGGGAAAGGCTGGAAAAGATTTGCTGACTGGACGTAGGCTGTGAGACAGAGATATCAAGATATCAAGAGCTCAAGAGCTCGAGAGCAATCTCTACACCCCCATAGGCCTTTATTCTACCACTGCAATCTAGCAGGTACTTTACCTGCATACTAGCTTCCGCCACGCTCAACAGGGTCTTACCATCTTTTGTTGATTTCGTAGCAAGCACCCCGCAGTCAATAACTCGCACGTCTGCATAAGGTCTGCTTGCAGCATCAGTTTTCAGATTTTCTATTTGTTCGATTACTTCAAAACCAGAGATAACCAGTCCAAAGACAACATGCACCCTGTCACAATATAAATTCAGGGAAGAATTGGCTACTAAGCTATAAATAATAGTATCCAAGAAAACCATTATAAATGACATGTCCATAGACCTGAAAATGAAACCAAAGTATCTGATGTATGAAGCAATTAGAAGGAAACAAAAACTTGAAATCTGCTTCATACAAGCAAACATTTAGGCCCCCATCAAAACAGGCCTCAGCTTTCTTGCCTTTCTAAAAATGTTGAACTGTCTCATGGTTAGGAGTCTGAATACAGGCTGCACTTGGCAGTGAGAAACTGCCTTTATAGCTACACTCAGGACCGTGCACTGGGAAGCCCACCCACAGCCAGACAGAGACCCTTTCAGTGACATCAGAGCCCTGGGAGCTCAAAGTCACCACACTCACAATCTTCCAGGGAGAGCGTGGCTATGAGAGATTAACCCAGACATCAACCAAACTAACCAGTTACGGGTTTACCCACGGTCAGCTGGTCTCTACAGCTGGCCACTCTAACAACTCCCCTAGTTGAGAAAAACACAGCTCTTACCCATCCAGGTGTGGAGCAGGTTTTGTGGTACTGTGTGACAAACATCAATACAAAGATGAGGTCAAACACGCCGCGTGCAGGTGAAGAGTGCAAGGGTTTAAACACAGCATGTGGAGGACAAAGAAGTAAAGATAAAAAGATACAGAAAAAGTTAGACACAATATACATCTAACATAAAAGACCCCCAAAACAGCAATAGTAGCCATTTTATTGATTAAAAAGTCAAGATTATAATGAACTACAAAATCATCTCTATTAGACAATATGCATATAGAATATATGAAATAGGTTGTACCTCAGTTATAACCATAGACATACAACAAATACACATTAAAACTAAAGTTACTTTCAAATCTAAATTAACAACAAAAACCATACATAAAAGAACTCAGAATTTATCAGCATAAACAAGGGAAAGCATCTGTTATTTGCCCCATGGAGAGGGAAATGTGCCGGGGGATTTGCCCACACACTGAGCTCTCCCAGCTGTCTTCGCTTCTCACACTGCATCCACCTGCGGCTTTCAGGCAGGCCAATGAAGCGAGGCCTCAGCAATCCTGTTCCCACAACTTCCCGCCTCTCTTCTTTCACCCAAAGCGATATTCTGCCACTAACTGCAACTCTGATAATGCGATGAGGGCTTCCCTTCAATCCCTCTGCCCATCCTTCTGGCCAGCAAAGTGATGCGGATATCACAGGCACCTTGGACTCCCATGGCGCAGGAAACACCCGGCTAGTTTCTCCTCTAATCCCCAACTGTCAGAGAGCCATTCTTGGGAAGCCTCTGGAGGCACATCTGATTAACACACTTTCAACCCTAGCTGGTTCTCCCAGAGCATTTTCACGGATCTTCACATTGCGTGAATGGGAGTATAAAAATCCAAAAGCAGATACATTAGAATTGTACAACACTAGCATCTTAGTTTATAAGAATGAAAAGTAGATTTGAGAGAGAAAAGGTCACTAGATATTAGGGCATGTTCAAGCAGTAAATTGTACCAGAAGCCCCAATATACATTTTTATGTTCATTTTAAGGGAATTCTAAGATATGCGCATCAATAAAACACAATTTTAACCTTCACGACAAAGCTAGAAATCTTTACTGTACAAAAACTGTAATGCTTATACTTACATTAAGAGTATTCAGTTCTGTAAGACAACTATAGTGTTTAATTTAAAATTTTAAAATGTGAAGTAATTCAGAAACATAAAGAAAATTTTGATTTTAAAACTACAAGTCTTAAATATTCCTTAGAAGCTTCTTGAGAAGTAGAGATTCAAGCCAGTGTAACTATAAAAATTAAAACAGACAGCAAAAAGAAAGAAAAAGAAAATCTAGCAAGTTGGTGACCACCAACACTGAACCATTACACTGGCATCCAAAAATCACCATGGACAGTAACCTCAAAACAGAAATGTGCTTCCCATAGTCCTAAAACTACCAAAGCACAGTGAAAATAACAAGAAACCAGCACATGAGCTAGACACAGATTCCACTGCACAAAGGAGGTGGAGTGCATTTGAAAAGGTAGAAACTTCCCACTGTGTAGGGTCAAACATGTGCCTGGACATAGGAAGTGGTGCCTGCTTAGGTCCACTCCGCCCTGCAGCCCTCCTCGCTCAGCTCCACAGGGCCTGGCACCAGGAAAAGCCTACACACAAACCCCACTGGGTTACACTGCAGCCACAAGTTTTGTTTTTAATTCAAATGAAAACTTGAGAATAAACAGACTTGATCCTTTATTGTAGAAGCAAAGAAAACGAAGATAGAATCAACTCTTTCTTTTCACCTGCCCAGACTAACTAAATGGATGCAAATAATTCACCTGTATCTTCAATTCAGGATACAGAAATATAAATTAGTTTTTCAACTGAGTTAGAGTACATATTAAGAACACCGAAAATATTTGAGAAGCCCCATGGGAGTAGAAACCCCAGTGTAAAGCAGGCTTTCTGGGACTGGGCTGACAGTCTGCATGGATAAACAAAGAACATTAGCACAATTACAGAAAGAAGGTCACAAAAGGGCAGAGGCAATGACTTGCTCAGTCTCATGACTAAACTGGGCGAAGACAGTCCATCGCACTCTTAGATGTATTCACCTTTCAAAACTATGCAGCTCTTTAAAAACATGTGCAGTAGTGACAGACACTTGGGAAATAAGGCTTCAAGAAGGCCAAAAACTATTGCAAGTGTGTACATTTCTACATGGTTATTAAAAAATACCTAAGGGAGAAATAACCAAAGAACATTTTAAACTCTTTCAATATTTACACACTTCTATCTCCTCCTGTCACTTAGATATACTAATTGTCTAGTTTCCCCCACCCCTGAATCTACTGTAAAAATACACGAGCAAGGGTTCACTGAGACCTTATAAATCCTAGAAACTGAAAAGTGTTATTGTTATTCCAAAAACAATCTAAATTTTCTATATCATTAGTAGAGACATTCTTGGCCTTATGCAGAAATTACTAGTTTCACACTGTAATAAGATCTAAAGCCATAATATAAAATATAATCCCACTTTCCCAACAGAAGATTGTAGAAATTTAGTGCAAACAAGTCACTGAAATTAAGGTACACTTCTCAGGATTAACCAGGACAATAAAACACACTTGCTGTACATGTATTGCTGCTATACAAAACAAGCAGAAAGCTGTTTTTCTTAAAACGTTTCAATGCATATTAACGACAGAATTAAAGAGATAAAGGTAAAGAAAGAAAAAGAGCCTTAGAGTAATGAGACATTACCTTTGGAGCGCACGGTGTAACACTCTTTCTGTAAATTTTACACAAAAATGGCAAGAAATAAATTGTAATACACTTTTAAGACAAGACTGAATCTATGTTTTAATATCAACATAACTTTGAAATTAAGTATTTTAGAGTTTTATGCAAAGCGAGAAAGCTTTTTAAAATGGAGGGCTCTAAATTTTCTTTCACCAAAGATATTTATGTAGAGATGAAACATGCTTAGGAAAAGCCTTGGTGTAGAAATCTGCTCAGATCTTTAATATTCTAACACAGGATGCCAATAATAGCTAGTAACAAAACATTACACCTCCTTTCACAGATCCCAGAAACTAGGTAAGAAGACTAACATAAAATCTGAATGCCCAAGAGCAGTTACAGTTCTACTAGTCAAAGTAAAACTTTCATGGAAAAAGACTTCGTTAAGATAATTTAAAACAAAATTTCAAGGAACTTTTCACTAATTCCCTTTGCACAGTTAAAGAACCTTTCACACTTCTACATTTGAAACCTTTTTTTCAGCCACATATCAAAACAGACCATTTTCAGTACTTAATGAGTAAATGTTTGGACTGTAGTTACTGCTCATACCTATAATACACACTTTGAAGTTTGTAAGCCACTAAAAGTAATAATAAAGGAATAATAAAGTAACATAGCTGGAATTTTAAGGATTTTCTCAGAGGACAAAAAGGCAAGAGAAATGAAAACATGAGTGTTGCCAAAGCTTGGCCACCATATTTTCTTTTCCTGTCTGATTTTCCCCATTATAAAGATTCTTTTCTGTCTGATCGATTTTAACTGATTAAATCTAAAACAGATATATTATTACTTAGACCAGAAGCCCTACTACAGCATGGACAAAATGCTTAACAGAGGTGTCAGACATACTAAATCTTAAAACAATAAAAAATTAGCATTAACTTCTTGCAAAGGCAATGATACATGGCAAAAGAGAAGTATGTTTGAAATAATGTATAGCTTTCAATAAGTGTAAAAAAGTACTCTAGTGCAAAACAGTACAAAAGAAAGAACTAAAGATCACTGACTTCTGTCTAACTCAGTCTTTGATGTGCAGTTCTCTGGCTGAAGTGCAACAGCCTCACCGCCGTCAAGGAAGGGGCACCAAGCCGCACACGATGACACAGCTCATGTCCCAGCAACTGGAACTCGCCCGGCAGTCACATGCTCTACTTAGGTATCTCGCCACCATAAAAGAGCCAAGTGTCACGAGAGAGCAACTTTCTTCCATGGTGCTCATACCTAGGCCACAAAAGCACTAAGGAACATTAAGCTCGGATGTTACGAAGACAGGACACTGAGAGAGGTTGCTTATGGTTAAGTGCCACAAACATGTCTGCTCAAGAAAAACCCTGATACTAGCATGTAAAAGTTTTTTCACCACCCCTTCCAAAAAACGAGAGGAATGAAAACCTCTCCTCACACAAATTTGAGTGTGGGTGGAGAAAACATCTACTTCTGCTATCTCAGACATCACCGCAGCTGCATGTATCCCTTCAAACCTTCCCTCCCCTGGGACTGCAGTGATGAGTACTGTTTTCTCATCTGCGCAGCCACTTGCAAGTCTAATTCCTCCGTGACGTAATAGTTCTTCAACATCCTACGACTGCACCCACCTCTGCCCTATTTATTTATTTATTTATTTTTTTTTTTTTTTTTGCGGCACCGGGGATTGAACTCACAACCTCGCGCTTGCCAGGGCAGGCACTTAAGGCACTGAGCCAAATTCCCAGCCCTCATTTTTTTGAGGCAGGGTCGCACTATGTAGCTCAGGCCGGCCTTGCGCTCGCGTTGTAGCCCAAGCCGGCCTCGAACTCACAACGCTCCGCCTACCTCAGCCTCCCGAGTGCTGGGATTAAAGGCGTGCGCCACCACGCCCGGCTACCTCTGCCCTATTTAGGACTGTTAGAATCTGATGCAGGGCTGGGGTGCAGCACAGCGCCAGGATGTGTGCAGCCTGCACAAAGCCCCAGGCTTACTCCCCAGCATCATGCTCCCACTGAAGCATCTGTCTGTCTGGGACAGGGTCTTTCTATATAGCCTAGGCTGGCCTAGCACTTGTGGTCCTCCTGCTTCAGTCTCCTGAGCACGAGACTATAGGTATACGTGTTATTGTGAGGGTGCCAGTGGCCAGTGACACGGAGTCCTCCAAAGCTCTGCAGGGCTCTCCCCTGCAGCTGCAACTCAGGCTGCACAGCCTGTTCTTAGCGCCCTCCACGAGCCGCCTCTCACACTGGTGGTGATCAGCAACAGGGAGCAAGTCCTTCGGGCAGGACAAGGTCTGTATAGGAATCACTTCTTCCATGGCCATAGTTTCACAGTGAGTCGTTTAGTTTATCTTTACAAGAAAGCATAGATATCTTATAAACAAGGAGACCAAACTAACTCAAGGTACAAAGGAAATAACACTAAAACCATGGGTTCTTGAAAGTTAGTTCAGTGTCCTAGTCCAGAAAAGCTATTAATAACAAAAGCTATCAATTATCTACCTAATCTTCCTAATTTCTATTTTATTAGTATCTTCTTTACCTTTTTAATGTATGTATGTATGTATGTATGTGTATATATGTATGTGTGTGTGTGTGTGTGTGTGTATATATATATATATATATATATATATATAAACAATGAAAACTAGAACCAGAATTACTGCTACTAATAACAGAAGGAGAAAAAAGGTTTTCCCAAGTGGCATAATTTCCAGCAAAATGCTTATTACTTCCAATACATAACAAAATAAATTCAGAGCAGAGTGGCTAATTATTATTTTACAGCATATGGTGTTGTCTTCCTAGCCAACAGTTTCTCCCAGATTATAAGTAAAGTTTCTATAGTCTGGTCTTCACATTGTTTTTCTTCCTTTTTAGCATCATCTATAGAACTGAAAGCATGTCTGACATGATCTCTAAATCTCTCTCCACTTCTAATAAAACTATACTTCTACAGCTTTTTTATTTTTGAAGTGGTGGGGAGCAAACCCGGGACCCTGTGCATACTAGACAAGCACTATACCACTGAGGAGTATCTCCTTCCTTATAGTTTTTATTGTGGATTTTTCTTAATCTCTGACCTAAAAAAATAAGTAATACTAAAAAGAGCTGAATGAGCAAATACTGAGTTAACTTGGTAACTCTGGTCTCAAGCCTTAGAATGCCTTCAAAAATGCTTCGATGTGAACAAATGTATCCTCAATGACTCATGGAGACAGTGCCATCTCTCAATTCTTTTATATTTCTTGGGCCGGTACCATTTCAAAAACATCAAGCCCCCAAAACAAAATCATTGTGACTAAGGTAGTGGTAGATGTAAGTAGTTACTGTAAAAGTTACAAACAGCTTCATAGAAGAAAATATGATTTTTATCATACATACAACTGTTCCAGCCAAACAGAGTACTAATGTAAAATTATGCTTAATGTAAATGACAAACGCCTTAGGAAAGGCAGTTGTCAAATGAGCAATGCACAAAGCACAAGAATCCTTCACCAAAAAAGCCCACACAGCACCAAATAGTCCTTGAGAACTGCAGAGTAACAGATTTATAACATAAACTATAAGTGCAATACTGCAAAAAAAAGATGTATTAGAAGTCCAAACAAATCTACCTAACAGGAACTACAGGACCAGTTCTTTCTATCTTACCATCCATTCTTGGCCCTATCTTTTTCAGAACTGCTGCTCACAGTGCACCTAAGGGGCTGTGGGGACGGGATGAAGACCGGTGCCACCGCTGGGAAGACCAGGAAGCTCTGGGACAGTCACAACTAGTACCTGCGGACAGAGGCCTAACCTAAAGACGGTGCATCGTTCTTTCAGTTCCAGAAGGGTTTGGGCTTCCAAAGATTTTCCTAGTATGGACCACATCTCCATTTAACCCATCCCTTCAATAAAAGCAAGGATATGTTTTGTTCAGCAATGTGAATATTGGTTTGATTTTACCATGCAATGCATGGAAATTGGCATTTTCAGCCAGCACAAACACAAGACAAAAATTTCTTTAAAAAAAGAGAAAGATGAGAAGTGTCTGTGCACATATGTATGTGTGTTATGTGTGTGTGTATATATGTGTATATGTGTGTGTAAAAACAATTACCTCCATTTAACCAAGACTGCTTTTTTAACTGCAAATTTGTTTCTAGAAATAAACTTCAAACTAAATTTTGACCAAACTGAAAGTAGAAAAAAAATTTTGATCACAAATTCATAGTAATCGTAGTGCTGTCTACAGTTAATTATTAAAAGTTTAAAATTTTAAATCCTAACTTATTGATGTTAAACTTTTCATTTAACCTTCTTCTTCAAAAACTAATGGCATGTAGCCGGGCGTGGTGGCGCACGTCTTTAATCCCAGCACTCGGGAGGCTGAGGTAGGAGGAGCGTTGTGAGTTCGAGGCCGGACTGGGCTACAACGCGAGTGCAATGCGGGCCTGAGCTACACAGTGCGACCCTGCCTCAAAAAACCAGGGCTGGGAGTTTGGCTCAGTGGCTTAAGTACCTGCCCTGGCAGGTGCGAGGTTGTGAGTTCAATCTCCAGTACCGCAAAAAAAAAAAAAAAAAAAAAAAAAAAAACTAATGGCACATGCAGGTACTCAGGAGGTTAAGGCAGGAGCATCATCGGTTTGAGGCCAGACTCGGCAACTTAGATCTCAACTCAAAAAAACTAAAAAACAAAAGAAAACAAATAGTCTAATAGAACATTAGGTCATGTAGAAAACAATCATGGCCTTTATTAAATATTCCTAGAAAAGACTTAAATACTAAGCAACATAAAAATATCAATTTCTTGAAGTAACTTCCATACTAGATTTTAATTAACGTATGTAAATGTATCAGTTTTAACTTTAACATTTTACAAACTAATCTGTATATAATAATGGTAAGAAGTTGTTGCTACCTGATACATCAAATTTTAAATGTAATGACATAAAAAAGGAAATCTAAAAGAAACTTTAGAGCCCTCATATGGTAGCTTCTTATCCAATGAATCATTAGTTTCACAGTTCAGATAAGCTTAAAAATGGAAATGGGAAACCTCAGAGTAAACAGTTACTACACAGAGTCACCATGAAAAGTTTTTGAAGTATTTCTCTCTACTTTTCACTGGTCATTTAAGAAGGTTAGGAGTAGAAAACTACTTTAGCAAAAAGGTCTGATAACTAATAATCTATGAAATCAAGAAACAGGAACAACTGTCTTGGGCTTTTTTGTGTGTAGCTCCAAGCACAATCATCTCTTACAACTTTCCATTTTTAGGACAATCTAAGAAACAGAATGTCCCTTATCTGAACTTTAACAGATCATGTTGGAAATCTACTTTTCGGATAAATTTAAAACGTGTTTTTTTTTTAATATAAAACATGGATAATTTACTTTTAAAGACAGAGAAGCGCCATTCAATGATTACTCATTTAGAAAGATGTCAAAGAAAATTTTTTATAACATATCATGAATAAAAATGTTTCTCCAACATATGTAGCACAACTGAGATTTACCTCTAATCAAAAGCATTAAACTTCCTGCTGGACAATCATCTTTCTTATTTCATATGATGGGATTGTAACACAAATATATTTGGGAGTAGCTTTAGATAAGAATATACAGCCAGGCGTGGTTGTGTTGCAGCCCCAGGGGCAGCTGAGGCATGACGATCACCCTGAGTTTGAGGCCATCCTGGGCTGCATAGTGAGTTCAAGGTCAGTCTGAACTGCATAGCAAGACCCTGTCTCAAAAAACCAAAACAAACAAACACACCCAAAAAACCTCCAAAAGATAAGAATATAACTAAAAGTATGTCAAAGGTCTCTTTTTCAGAATTTTCACATGAGAAATAAGTTTTTAGTTGTGCATGAAGGTACAACCACTTAGATCTTTGTATTTTACAAAGCAAACTTAGCAGTCTTAAATTCCCTAAGTGATAATCTCATTGCAAATTTTGGCAGAAATGACAGGAACATTAGATTAATTCAATTATGTAGAAAATCTTCACAAAGTTTTGAGTTTTTTAAAATGCTGGCTCAATACCACCTATTTCAACACAACAGCAGAAAACAGCACCTTTCTCAAAACTGGCTCAAAGAGCAACAGTAAAAAAAGAGAAAGGGGGGAAAAAAGCATACAATGGTTTACTCAAACCAACTGCTTTTCATGTCAAGGGTACAGCTGGTCCTATACTATGAACAATTTTTAATAAGTGTTCTTCAATAGTTTAAGTTTAATCTAGGTTTTATAAACCGATCCCTCAAATTTGGCAGGGGCTGAAACCAATTTTTCTTTTCATGATGAAAGCAGATTTTGAAAATAATGTGCATCTTCAAGTTCTATTCTTTTTTTAGTCCATTCTTCGAATCCACGATATATGTTCAATGCTAATGTTGGAGATTACCAGTTACCCTATAACATTAGAAGAACAAAATCCAAGTTGACAAAATTTTAGCATTAAAGTTGTTTAACTATACCATCTTTCTCATGAACAGCGCTTCTCTGTTTAGGAAAAACTTCACTCTGAATTATGCCTACTCACATGAAAAACTGGGAACCATTGGTATGTTTCCCTCGATTTGCCATTGACAAAAGGAACGCTCTGTCATGTTTGAGAATAAAGTTTTCGTCTGTTTGAAGAAAACACAAATTTGTCAGTTTCCAATTATAAACCACTTCTAAAGTAACGTTTAAGTAGTAAATAGAAAGCAAAGGATGAAATCTCTCTTCTGGTCAGTACAGACACTTGACAATATTTAGAAAAAAATTTTTAACTAATCAAATAACAAGAGCATAAAAGGCCAAAAGATACTAATTAAAGCCTTGAAGAAAAGAACATGTATTTATTTAATACTTTATACAAACAGCCTTAGAACAGTCACTTTTAGTAGTAACATTTTTTGGTTAAATGATATATAAACTACCAACTTTCAGGGAAAACTAGAAAGAATTTTTAGAAAAATTCCTATGGTAAAGCTTATTTCCTCCAAATTGTTCAATTAGTCTTATGAATGCATTACACATGTGTGGACTCTGATACTCTTCCTATGTGCTTCTTTTTCATTTGGTAAATTTATTATTCAACTGACTTGAAGCTTGACTATAAGAGAAGAAAACATATCAGGCTTTAGGGATATGTCTAAATTAAGTATGTGGGGGATAACAAGGAAGAAAATTTTATAAAAATAAAATTTAAAGAACAAAATACAATTTTAAGGTACAGAAGAATCACGGGAAACAACTCCATTAAAGTGGGCTATAACATTGAATTCAAACTGCTACATGCTAATATAAACAGCTAAACAGCTGTCTCCTACTAGTTTAAGGAAAAACTGTCATAAAGATCACTTAGAGATTTTAATTCCAGCAGAAATATCCTTAAGATTAACTTAAATTTCCTGTTAATATTCATACGAGCAAATCTTTCTTTAAAACAAACAGAAACATAGAAAACTTTTAAAAAATTACCTTGGGAACAGCCTTCTGAAAAAGAGTAGTAATCCATTTTCTCCCAAAGAAAATATAAAAGACTATTATAACACTGAAGCTTTTTAAGTATTAAACCCTAGTAATATTGGATCCCATTATAAATCTCTGCAACTGACTTTTCTAAGGCTTTTTGGGGCAAGTGCAATAGTTAGATTTATGCAAATGATACTACTGTAGGAATAAAACACAATCATAGTTCCAGCTCACAAAAGAAAACATACAAACCTTTGAGAAAGGAGAAAATACCAATTTTATTCAAAGAAATTGTGTGGTTTAGGGGGAAAAACACAACTAGATTCTTTTCCCTCATGTAGAACTAATAACCCATTGGGAAAAGAAAAAAGATACAGATGCATGTATGAAGTAACAAAGAATTTCCAAGTCTTCAAGCAATATAGAAATCCAGACATAACCTGACTCAGACTGTCCATAAATTCATTAGGAAGGGTGCAAGGAAACAGAATTGGAGTTTGTGTTACTGAGCTTTGTTCTCTTACCTTTTCATTTTGCAAAAGACCACATTCTCTATAAACAAAAGAATATGTTGACAGTTTTAGGCAGGAAGATAGGAGTTTTCATGTATAAAGTTGCCTAACCTCCATGCTGAAAGTCATGTTTAACCATAAAGTTAGCCTTAATTAATCTTGTCAATTTAAAGTTACATATAACATATAATTTATCCCCAAATTCATGCAAATAAAGTATTTTCATGCAAGCATTAGTTTCATGCAAAAAGTGAACTATAAGTAAACTTCTTGTCATTAAAAGTATATGACCAAACTTGCTTTAATAACAGAACTGAAAGAAAAGACCATAAAATACTAGGCCTTACCTTTAAAATATCCACCATAAATGGATTCTCCACCTTTTCCATTACCTGAAAATGAGTTACATTAAGTCACAATGAAAATGAATAATGCAGTAATTAATACATATGAATTATTTTGATGGTTTCAATTTGCTAAAGGAAACCTTGAACCATGCAACTGCTACAGATAACCATAATTTTGAGTCCCCAATTAACTCCATCTTTAAAATATTACAATAAATACTATCAAAAAATTATCTCCCTGGCCCACTTAGTTGAAGCAGTACCACATCAGCAAAATTCTACAATAAATGCATTCACTGTTAGGAAATTCATCAAGTAATTATTTAATAATCCTACAATAAATTACACAGCAACAAAATAGAATGTCATAGTATTTTACTTTTTCATACACTCTGGACCTAAAACATTTATTCACCAAACAACTATGCATTGACCACATATTTGTATCACTCTGTGATGTAATATTTACAATTAATAGGAATGAGACACTGACAGAGCATTATTAGGAACATAACTTTTAGCCCTACCTTCACTGAAGTCCCCACCCTGAATCATAAAGTTTTTAACCACACGATGGAATGTAGAACCTTTATAACATAACTTCTTTCCAGTTGTTTTCCCAAGGCCTTTCTCCCCTGGGGAAAGAAAACAAAAACAAAAACAAATATGGCTACAAACCCATCCTTTTATAGAAGGAATTTCCTAAGCGCTGGGACTATACAAAATCTAAAAACTAGAGTAAATGGCAATCAACATGCCCACACACGCACACACACACACAACCAGCAAGTGAAGCCAAGGAGCACCACTATGTGGAGTGGTGTGGCACAGACTCTACATGCTACAGACAGTATGTCTGCTTCTCCAAAGAACAATGTACCAAAAAGAAATGCACAAAGAAATTGGGGTGGGGGTATGACTCAGCAGCACATCACCTGCCTGGCAGGTGCAAGGTTCTGAGTTCAATTGCCACTACCAAAAAAATTTTTAAAAATTAAAAAATGGGGGTACGAGTGTGATGTATATTGAAGTATTGGCTTTAAAATATTAGTCTATTTCTAATTTTAAACTAAGCCTATCTCCATTTTTTCTACTTATTTAGAATGCAAAACCAAGTACACATAACGAACAACCTCATTTTGTTTTGCCTCTCCACCTTCTAGGCCTAAATTTCTTGTGCAGTGTGCAGATTCTATATCTGTTAAAAGTACTGAAATTTGCCAGTGTGGTGGTGCACACCTTTAATCCCAGCACTCGGGAGGCTGAGGTAGGAGGAGTGTTGTGAGTTTGAGGCCGGCTTGGGCTACAACGCAGGTGCAAGCCCAGCCTGAGCTACATAGTGCGACCCTGCCTCAAAAAACTAGGGCTGGGAGTTTAGCTCAGTGGCTTAAGTGCCTGCCCTGGCAAGCGTGAGGCTGCGAGTTCGATCCCCCGTGCCACAAAAAAAAAAAAAAAAAAGAGATGATTACTTAATTTCATATAGTAGAGTAAGAAACATTTCTTGATGCAAAACAGTTCATGCACTTTTTTTTTAAAGCAAATATCTACTCTGTTAAACCAAGGTAAAACTGTAAGTCATAATTTTTTGTTGGAAGTAATTTTAAAATTCACTTACCTGAGCATAGGCAAAGGAAGTTTTTACACGTTTTTGGACATATGTCTGAGAAGAGCTGAAACATAATGCGACCAACTGAAATAAAACACATGGGGGGAAGAGTGAGCAAGGTGAGGGACTAGAACACGCGTCCTATGTGAGAAAGAAACCAAGGAAAATATACTGGAAGATGCTGGACCCCCCCTCCCCCAGGAATGCCTGCACACCACATCCTAAGACAGTTTGCTCTGGACAGCCCTAGGGAAAAACAAAAGCTCTGCTGTCCTCTATTTCCACAGCCTTCTTCCTTCATGCAGGAGCTGTCTGGGACCAACTTTCCAAACTACACCACCTATACTTAACACCATTCTATTCCCTTAGAGAGCAGAAAGAGAAAGAACAACCTAGCTGGCTCAACATGCGGCCTCTAACCCCAACTCCCCCAGAGGCTGCAGCACCAAGACGACAGGCTGAGCCCAACCTCAGCACTTAGTAAGACCCTGTGTCTCCAAAACATGGGAAGAGGGATGTAGCTCAGCAATACACCTCTAACTTGGGGGCAATATTTCTCTCATGAGGCAAGGCTCAGAGCAGAGGTTTTGTCTCTTATATGACACAGAGTTAAGACCAAAACCAAAAAACACATAAAGATAAAGCTAAATTGGTTTGGCCTCAATTCTATCATGCATGATTAAAAACATTGCCACAATCAGAAAAAAGAAAAGAAAAGAAAAGAAAAGAAACCCTGGTGAGGACAGATGAACTCAGTTCGGCCCAGAGGCATCATAAAGGCTGAACTATGAATACTCAGACTGGTTAAGAGTGCTTTCTTTCTGGGCATGGTGGCGCACCCGTGCAATCCCACCACTCCAGAGGCTGAGGCAGGAGGATTATTACTGTGAGCTCAAGGCCAGCCTGGGCTACACAGTGTATTCAAGCCCAGCCTGGAATATACAGCAAAGCCCAGCCTGGAATATACAGCAAGACCCTGTCTCAAAAAAAGTCTGCTTTCTTAATTTGTCTATTTGTTTTGGCAATGCTGGGAATTGAACCAGAACCTCATACTGAGAGCATGCACTCTGCTACTGAGATATATCCCCAGCTCTCCTTTTTAAATACACAAATATATATGCATAATTTGAAGAATTTAAAAGCAAAAGGCAAGATCTGGTGGTGCACACCTGTAATTCTAGCACTCTGGAGGGCGAGGCAGGAGGATCCCAAGTTTGAAGCCAGTCTGGACTACAATATCATTATATAGATATTCCCCCTTTAAAGACTGTTCAGACCTTTGCCCCACTACTTGGACTTAAGACCTACATTCAGATTTATGATTCAATAATGTGAGCGTCAGTGTAGCCTCAAAGTGAGGCAGTAGCACAGTACTGCTGTATGTACTCCAGGACTGTCGTTCCATGGTGTGATACATTACCATATTGCATGTAAGAGTTATGCAAATAAAAGCAAAGTCATCAAGTTGGAGTTTTCACTGACCATTTCTTTGTTCTGAACATTGTAATGTACACACTATATACAATTCAGTTAATGACTACTTGCAGAATGCAAATTGCTCATTAAATGAAGAACACCTATAATTAATAAATGAAAATAAAAACAAAAAGCAAGATCAAGATTTATCCAAAAAGAGAAACAGAAATATTGTAACTTCTCTTTATGAAACAATAGCCTCGTATTAATTCTCCAAAGTAAATCAAACACTGAAACTCAACACTACAGGATATATATCATCAAATATTAGCTTAAACTCGGTTCATTAGTAAAGAAAATAGTCGATTTTCAACATTTTAAATAAACTGCATTATTTAAAGAAACCAGTGCCTGGTCCTCTTTTGTAGAGTGTGGGGGCACATGCCTGTAATCCCAGCACTCAGGAGGCTGAGGCAGGAGGACAGCCTCAGGTTCAAGGCCAGCCTAAACTACATAGTGAGACTCTCAAAAGAAAGAAAGAAGGAAAGAAAGAAGACTAATTTTTGTATTTTTATTTTTGAAACTCAAAATAGAAGATATTCTGAAGGTATATTCCTCAGAGAGAAAATCAATCAGCAGTAGTCTAGTTATTTTCAGTGACAAGAAGTATAATAAACTCTAGTCATGAAACATTTTGAAAAGAGAAAAACCTGTAGTTAAATAAGGAAAAGACTTGACTGAATGTACAGAAGATTCTCTGATTGCCAAACTGATGACAAAGCAGTAAACATTAGAAACTTCCATTCCCCAGAAAGAGCTAAAAAACTCCTGCTAATGTCTCTTTGCAAATGAATGGTTGGTTGGTTGGTTGGTTTGCTTGCTTGTTTGTTTGAAACACCGTCTTGCTCCGTAATTCAGGCTGGCCTTGAACTCACTAGGTAGCCCAGGCTGGCCTCAAACTTGCAGCAACCCTCCTGCCTCCGCCTCCCAAATGCTGGAATTACAGGCATGCACCACCCCACCTGGCTTTTATAACTTTTTTGAATGAGTAAGATCTAAGGAAAATTTGTTACTCAACAAACATTACTTAAAGTTGGTGACATTTAGTAACTCTTCAGAAGCAGTTAACACTACTGATAATACTCTGCTTCTTCGTCAGCATTACTTGCTACTCTAATAAATATATGGTTCTATAATGATAAATATGAAACTCCTTTTAGTGAAAAAAATACATGACTAAAGATAAAAATGATACCATGTGGAACTGGTTTTTACGCTAACCCCAAAATACGAACATGCAGATCCTTAAAAATAAAAAGACCAACACAGATGCCTTATATCAGAAACTGGAGGCAACAGAGCACTGTCTTATTCCAAGGAATAATATGCTATGAACCACAAATTTTATGGCTAGCAAAGGAAATACAATAATTAGCTTTTACCCTAAAGAATCTATATGAAGCACTGGGGACTGAATCCATTATAATGCCAGATTAAACCTAAATAACTATGGCTGTAAATAAAAGGTAAATGTTTTAAGTATTAGGAAACAAATTTATATAACAGTAAAAATTTTCTGCTATGTTTATACACCTAAACTATTTTAATGATTGAAAAATCAAACAGGGGAAAGGGTAGAGAAGGGAAAGTCCTATTCCAATCCCTAAGGACAGGCACTCACTGTCACTAATTTCCCCTCTGTATCTTCAGTTTCTTCTCATACACAAAAAGATACTGATACGGTCTTAGCTGTCTTCCCTTTTTAAAAGATGCCTTGAACCCTGTCATTCACTTAATAATACATCATGAAGAACCTGTCATGTCTTCAACGCAATAATGTAAATGTAAATGTAATGGGAAGATGAAAGTGAGGAATTACAGTATCAGTAAAACACAGGAGGCTGAACTGGTGACAGAAAGGACTTATCCTCATACTTCCCAGTGAGAATCAAAAGATAGCCTTTGCAGCAGTAGATACATGTAGCAGGCATACTTAAACGTGTAATTACCCACAGAACTAAAATTATATACTTGTGCAATTTCTGTGGTAGGAGGGCAAGCAACCCATGGTAAAATATGGAAAACAAATGAAATGGCAAGTAAATATAAACAAGATAGGACAGGCAAAAGAAGACAAGGGCTAGGTGTGGCGGTGCATGTCTGTAATCCTAGCACTTAGGAGGCTGAGGCAGGAGAATCCCCGCAAATTTGAGGTCAGCCTGGATTGCCTAGGGAGACCCTGCCTAAAACAACCAAAAGTAAAAATAAATATAAATAAAGACAAGACCAAAACAGTTCTACAGTTAGTCACATAGTGTTTTTATGATGTCAATCAGCAGCCACTTAAAAGTATCTGCACGTAGTACAAAATTATTGGCTTCTGTAGTTAGCAGACAAGGGTATGGGCACAGTTAAGAAAATGAAAGACCCAGGATGTCAGGGAATGTGACCAGATGTCAGAGGGGTCGGGTCTCAGGTGAATGCTGATCCTCACATCTTTGCCCCAATCAGTGCACAAGACTCTAAATATGTGTAACAATGAATAAGACACAGAGAAATCAATCACTTGACTCAAGGGAATAAAAAGAAGAATGCCAACAATTGAGAAAAGAATTGTAAGAAAGTAGAGATGACCATTCTGTGTGATATAGACTAAAAAGCAGACTAAAATGCCATTAAATAACTACCAAAAGAATGCTGCTAAGTACTATCACTGTTCAGACATAAGTGAATCATCCCTAATCTTCAAGTAACACTAACATATTACTGTTTCAGAGCACAGCAAAGATGGAAAGGTTAACAAATTCTGTAAAGCAATAATAAAACTGAAACCAAAGCCCGAGAAAGACAATATAAACAAAATTTAAAAACTCAGTATTATCAACCTCTTTTTAAAAGAGATACCACTCAGTATAAGGAAATCTATTAAGATACTTGAAATGAAAGAAAGCCAGATAAAATTCTATAATAGAAACCAAAAGAGCATTAGATGAAATCCAACATTCATCCTCTAACATTAACACACACACTCAGATATTCTCCCAATCAACAATCAGTGTTATATTTAAAGGTGAAATACAACTATAGCATCAGTCCTATTAAAGACAAAAACAAGTTGAAAGTGCTCATTAGAATCACTATTACAAGCCGGGCGTGGTGGCGCACGCCTTTAATCCCAGCACTCGGGAGGCTGAGGTAGGTGGAGCGTTG